>JAKOGI010002008.1:147500-152094 GCA_029747015.1 Carnegiea gigantea | reverse complement strand
TATATATATATATATATATATATATATATATAGAATAGAACTACTCTCCTTGCGATACAGGGGTTGAGTAAACCAATATATTAATTTTTAGAATTATAATATTTGAACAACAATGTTTTTGTCATTGTTCAGATTTTTTTTTTTTTAAGTTAAAGAATCTATGTATCGTTTTTTGGGGGGGTTTAAGCATCTGCTATTTAATCAAGTAAGTGTTTATTAATGACATTTCTAAGTAATTGAATTAGGAGAAGATGAAAGCGCTTGTCGATTATATAATAAATAAAAAAGAATGTATTCACGCCTAAAAAAATAAATTAAAGTAGTAGCCAATATTCTAACTAATAATGCCATGACATTTGGTAAAAATTTGCAGATTCACTGAACTTTATATATATATATATATATATATATATATATATATATATATATATATATTTATATATATGTGTGTGTATATATATATATATATATATATATATATATATATATATATATATAGACACACACACACACATTCACACATACACAGACACACACATATACATATATATTAATATATATATATATATATTATATATCTATATGTATGTATTGTGTGGTGTTGTGTGTGTGTGCGTGGTGTGTGCGTGAGCAGATTATATATGTCTGGTGAGTGTATATATCATATATATATATATAATATATGTACATATATACATGTGATATATGATATATATATATCTATATATATATATTATCTTATTATATATAATCTAAATGTATACTAGGTATATAATATGTATATATTATATATAAATATATATGTGGGTGTTTGTGTCTGTGTGTGTACCGATGTGTGTGGTGTGTGGGTGTGTCAGATGTGCATGCATATATAGACCTATGTGCATATTCATACACATAATGTACATTGATACAAACATCTTATATAGTCTATTTATATGTGTTGTTTGTTGTGTGTGTGTGTGTAGGAATATATATATATATATAATATATATATATATATATATATATTATAATATATATATATTCACACACACACACACACACACACACACATATATATATTGTTGGGTTGCGTGGTCCGAAATCCGAGTACCGGTACGGTGGGACCGTACTACACAAACACGGGCATGTCAAGGCCAAGGAGCGTCAAGTCGAAGAGGGCAGAAAAATGGCATGGGGGTGCCGTGCCACGTGGCACGGTCACCGTGGCACGATCGTGCCCCGCGTCGTTTCGCCGCCTCTTCTGTTAGGCGGCTAGGGTTTCTGTCCAAGGGGGATTCCTCCTGACAGCTAGGGTTCTACTCTAAAGGGGAAAACCCTACAGTTTAAACCCTATATAAAGAGAGTCAAGCCTAGGATCTAAATCACTCCAGTACTCATACATACATTGAGAGGTAGAAGTACTTTGTGAGAGATTACAATAGAGAGGTTGTAATTCTGCTCTTAGATCAAATCACTGTGATGATTGTGATCGTGTTGTATTCTTCCTGCTCATTGTGAATTGTTCTGGTGCTGTCGCCGTCCGTGGTTTTTCCCGCATTGGGTTTTCCACGTCAAATCTCTTGTCTTCTTATTTCTGTTTTCTATTATTCACTTGAATTCTGAATCTCTAACTCATCCTATCGCTTCCGCTATTATTGTTGCTCTAATATTATTCCTAACAAGTGGTATCAGAGCTTTGGTTATAGGATGTCTTTTATCATGAAGGTAGATATTCAGAAATTCGATGGGAAAATTAGCTTTAATCTCTGGAAGGTGCAGATGAGAGCAGTTCTCATTCAGCACGGGTTGTGGAATGTTCTGAAGGGACCTCACGTGAAACCTGAAAAGATGACAGAAGAACAGTGGGCTGAAGATCTGAAGAAGCGACGTGGGTCGCTGACGGAGGACGAATGGGAGGAACTGGAGTTGAAAGCAGTTTCAGCCATACAGGTATGCTTGGCACCACATGTCCTGCGAGAGGTGCTTGATAAGACAACTGCGGTGGATCTTTGGGCTCGGCTGGAGGAACTCTACATGACGAAGTGTTTCGCCAACAAGATCCGTTTGAAGGAAAGGTTGTATACCTTTCGTATGGCTGAAGGTACCCCTGTCCAAAAGCATTTGAATGAGTTTAACGCTATTCTTGTTGACTTGGAGAATCTAGATGTGAAAGTTGAGAATGAGGATAAGGCTATTTTGCTTGTTGTGTCGTTACCCCCTTCTTATAAACACTTTAAGGAGATTATGCTATATAGTAATTCTAATACTATATCGTTTAAGATGTTAAGTCAAACCTGTTGTCTAAGGAGAAGTTTGATCTTGACATTCATGCTGATTCTGCTGAGGGATTAGCAGTAAGGGGTACAACAACTGAAAAGGGGAACGGTAATAGGAGTAAGAACCGTTCTAAATCTAAAAATCCTCATGCTGGTAAGACCTGCAATTACTGTGGTAAATTGGGTCATATTGTTGCTAACTGCTGGAAACTGCAACAGAAGAAGGAGAAAGAAGAAGATAATTCTCAGGAGCCTGCTGAAGCTTCGTTTGCTGAATATGATTCTGATGGTGACGTTCTGTTTGCTACCTCTACTGAAGGGGGGAGCGATTCTTATTGGATTCTTGATTCTGGGTGTACCTATCATATGTGTACTCACAAGGATTGGTTTTCAACATATAATCCAGTTGACTCAACTGTTGTTCACATGGGCAATAACTCCCAATGCAATGTAACTGGAATTGGTACTGTTAAAATCAAGACTCATGATAGTGTTGTCAGGACTTTATCGAATGTTCGTCACGTTCCTGACTTGAAGCGTAACCTCATCTCGTTGAGCACCCTTGAATCCAAAGGGTGCAAATATTCAGCTGAAGGTGGAAATCTGAAGGTCTCAAAGGGTAGTAGAATTCTGCTGAACGGTTTGAGGCAAGGAGGCCTCTATGTCTTGCAGGCATCTACTGTGACAGGTTATATGAAGGAAAGTTCATATAAGTCATCTCCCAGAGCTAAGTTCAAGCATTATTTGGACTTAGTTGGTATTCGCAGTATTTGAGCGCCCTTCGGGGCATTGCCCCTTGGAAGGGGCGTCACCCTTCGAGGTGCGATGACGGAGTCAGAGAGCAGTGATTGGAGATTTTGGTCCAAGGCAGAGATTGTTGGGTTGCGTGGCCCAAAATCCGAGTACCGGCACGGTGGGACCGTGTTACACAAACACGGGCGTGTCAAGGCGAAGGAGCGTCAAGTCGAAGAGGGCAGAAAAATGGCATGGAGGTGCCGTGCCATGTGGCATAGCCGTGCCATGTGGCACTGGGTGACCGTGCCACGGTTGTGCCCCGCGTCGTTTCGCCGCCTCTTCTGTTAGGCGGCTAGGGTTTCTGTCCGAGGGGAATTCCTCCTGGCGGCTAGGGTTCTACTCTAAAGGGGAAAACCCGACTGTTTAGACCCTATATAAAGAGGGTCAAGCCTAGGATCTAAATCACTCCAGTACTCATACATACATTGAGAAGTAGAAGTACTTCGTGAGAGATTACAATAGAAATGTTGTAATTCTGCTCTTAGATCAAATCATTGTGATGATTGTGATCGTGTTGTATTCTTCCTGCTCATAGTGAATTGTTCTGATGCTGTCGCCGTCCGTGGTTTTTTCCGCATTGGGTTTTCCACGTTAAATCTCTCATCTTCTTATTTCTGTTATTCACTTGAATTCTGAATCTCTAACTCATCCTATCGCTTCCGCTATTATTGTTGCTCTAATATTATTCATGTACACACACATGTATATATATATATATATATATATAGCTAGCTATAGTATACATATAAGATATATATATAGATATATACTATATATCATATATATATATATATATAATATATACACGCGCGCCGCGCTGCGCGCGCACACACAACACACAACACACACACAACTATATATATATAGATATTATATAATAGATCGGTGGGATATATATAGAGATGATATATTAGATTCGACTGATAGATATACATATTGACATTATATGCAGAAGGATAGATATAATATATATAATGATATAGAGAGAGAGAGAGATATAGATGCATGAGATATAGAATAGATACAACACACACACACCACACACACACACACACACACATAATATATATTAGATATATTGTAATATAGATATATATTTATATATAATATAGAGAGAGATAAGATCATACACACACACACACAATATAATATATACACATATATATGTCGTGCATATATATATATATTATATATATTATATATATAAGTGTGTGTGTGTTGTGTGTGGGTGTGTGGTGTTGTGTGTGTGTGTGTGTTAATATATATATTATATATATATATATAATATCTGTTTGTGTGTGGTAGTGTGTGTTATATATATATATATATATATATATATCATATATATTATATCTTGTGTGTGTGTGTGTGTCGGGTGGGTGGGTGTATAATATGGGGTTATCTTACATATACATAACCTATCTAATATATCGTGTATATATATATATAAGATATATATATATATTTTGCAATAGTGCTAGATATATATATATATAATACATATATAATATATATATTTATATATCTATCTACCTATA
>JAKOGI010002008.1:110000-142500 GCA_029747015.1 Carnegiea gigantea | reverse complement strand
ATAAATTACTGAAGTTGAGAGGCTAGTATTTTTTCCCTGAGATTATTGTCACAAAGAGATTTCAAAGCTTCAGAATTTGATAAGAATTCCAAGGCGGCCAAGGTAAAATCTCTGTAAGGGCTGATCAAGTAATATATTCAATGATCTAAGTTCACAACGTCACATGACCTCTCATAATTCCCTTCCCTTCTATGCCTCTTATAATCATCCCCATCTCAAAACATCAAAACGTGACAAGTGCATCACTCCTTTTTCACCAGTTTAACACTGGATAACAAGATGACAAACTTAGAATATCCGATGGGAAGGGCACGTCTCACTTCGAAGGAAGGGTAGGGAGCCACGTGCAACGTCTACAAGATACAAGGACTACCAAGGACAACCTGCCTTAGCTATGATTCCATGAGCGCAAACAATTATGAAATTAATTCTTTCACCACCAGGCTACGGTGGTTAAAAATCTAGACCCCAATCCCATCCTTCTCTGGGTTACACAGCAGAACATTTACACCCCCCCCCCCCCAAAAAAAAACCCCAAAAAAAGGAAGCAGCCATGGAACAAATCCCCCACCCCCTCTTTCAACAGCAGCCAAAGCCCAGGGTCCCATGTAGGCATCTTTTTCTTTTTTTTGGGGGGTTGGGGAGGGGAAAGGGGTGCATGTACGTGGCTTATGCGTACATTGCTTCTGCCAGATCCCAAATCTGAACCCACGCATTTTCCTTCAGTTTATTATAAGCTAAAGCCGGAAAAATTGCCTAAAAATGACTGCCATTCCACACCGAGGCTAGAACACTAAATGTATAGTGAAGCATTTTGCTCAAATACACAATACGTAAAGTTGCAAAAATTGCCCAACAATAAATGTCCTTCCCCAATCCCCACCAATGATTCAAGCAGAGCCTAAGCCAAGTTCTCAGCAGTGACTGCCTAAAATTCTGCAGCAGTCAACTTTGAATACAGCAAACGAAATATTACAATCGAACTTGAGCATTACCAACACACACACACCCATTTCCAGCTCAAGTAACTGAATACTCCTCATTTCTAGCCCACATTATCTAAAACAATCGCAGCTAAATTAACAGGAATTCACAAGAAGCAGCACTGAAGCACCTAATGACACAAAGTCAGGAAAATTGCAAGATAAGAGAGAACTAGCAAACAAATAAGAATAAAAGACACATAGCATTCTGTTCCAAAAAGTTGTTCGACTTCAGACATTTAAAACACATACCTTTCCCCAATAAATTAAACTAAAATAGCTTACTTGGGAATATAGTATGCAAAGGATAATGCTAATTGTTACCTACTCAATATTAGAAAGCTTAAACTTTTCAAGGAGTAATTGTGCACAAGACATCTAGAAGACGCAAATAACAGGACCAATAGGAAATACACAAAGGGTTTGCACCACGTCAAACTCAGGTAAAGCTGTCCTATTTCAACACAGATTAATCAAGGGTAATATACGCTGCAATTCTACACAATTCAGAGACCATCAAACTTGAGTCTCTGAGAGACATTAAGGAGCAGCAGTCAGACAAAGGTTGGCCGCATCTATAATTTGGTCTAACCTCCATAGCTAGAAGTCAAGCACCTTTGACTGTAAATCATAGACAACCAGCTCATCTTTACAAACCATTTTTTTCCTATTTTCCCTTTCTTTTTTCCTCCTCGAATACCAAGGTCCTCTAACTCCTCAAATTATTCTGTACCACAAGAATCAAAACCTAATCCAATCCCACGACCACAAATTTTAGATCGAATACTTATCTCATTGAATAAAGATCGATGTATTCTAAATGCTCTACCTGAAAAGACAGGCTTCAAAACACAAGAACTTGCCAGTGTGTCAACTTCTGACGGTATAGCACAAAGAAGGCATTTGTCACAAACAGATCTTAGATGATACAACACACAAGGCAATAGTGAATACAGCAATAAACTGGGTGCATAAACAGTTTGTCCGATAAACTGACCAACTCACTCAATGAGAATGATTCATTATACTCTTTAACACCTCAAGCATTACAAAGTCATCATTAATACCTAGGCAAATCCCCTATAAGGATTTTTAAAATAACAATAATAGTTGGTATTCATCTCATACGGCAATCAACTGAGGCCCACAACCAAGATCCTTATTTTATCATCATTCACAACAGCTCAGATCTTGAATTGTTTAGTCTGGTTCTGAATCTTGAATCAACACTTACCTCTAATTTTCACTCAATGTCCTCCATCGACAAAATTTCATTTTGGCTCACTGTAACTTGGTCCACAAATAAGCATTTTTAGAATGGCAAAATGCCTATGAAGAACATAGAAATCACTTCTGCAACTTTTTCAACATCAAAGATAATATTAACCTAAATCATGAATATGCTTATTAGGAACACCACTGTCCGTTATTACTTGATCCTCAGAATTTTCCAAACATACTACCAAAAAGACCTAAACCAAAGACAGTCTAGCTGAATTGGTCTAAATCAACATTAAGAAGAGACCTGACATCAGACATTATAAAAATTTTGATGTGAAACAACAAATACGAAGATATTTGCCCGGGGGGAAAAAAAAACACCTGCGGTTTGAAACATGATCTTACCACACAAAAGATGAAGGTAAACCTCTCCACTTTTCAGCTTTTTTCCTTGTCAGCTTCGCCGAAAAAGACAGGTTCAATGGAAAACATCTATTGTACAACAAAATTCAGCCAGAAACAAAAATCAACTTAAGCACTAGCCTCATAAATACATAATGCTAATACACGTTGATCAACCAAAGAGAAATAGATGCTTCCTTTATCGATGAGGCAAAGGCAGACTTCCAGCAGTTCATCGAATTCAAAAAAACAGAATATTCCAAGTAAAACATCACCACACTCTTCTCGCAATTGAAAAAAAGTAAATCAAAATATAGTTTCAATTGCTAGAAAAGAACCATACAAACCTAATTCAACTGTTACATATAAGTCTAACGTTATCAACTCGATATGATGCATGCTCCTTTTAAAGCAAGTACAACCATCGAAGTCCGACTTTTCTCTTCTTCCGCATTACGTTTCTTAAGTTCGTTGTCTATAATTTTTCAGTCAGATGCACTCCTGCAGTTTTGTTCTTCTGCTGGCAGGACTCGTACCAATCGTCAATAGAGGTTATCTCCAAATCTTTGCGCTCTTATTTACCCAGTGGGGCTAAATCATATAATCAGCAGCATACATGAGTAACAAAACTATGGCATGCACTTTAGAATAACAGCATTTTTATTCCTCCAATCCCATTATATCATGATTTGGACAACTAGATGACTCCTCTCCTGCTCAACACTGTGTTTTATCTCTTTCCCTTCATGGAAGTTCACTACCATCCTGAACATAAATTGATCACTCCCCCTCGATCAACCATTTGCAACTAAAACGGGCTTCAGCAACCTTAGCTCTGAAAAAGCAGGCCCCCAGCATGCCACAAGGCAGACGGGCTCAGCAAATAACCAAGGCTCACAGAAGAACTTGGGTACGGTGTGATGTAAGGGGCAACATGAATTTCTTACAAGGTAAGGTTCAATGCAGAGAGAATATAGCAGTATATACACTAAATAGGGTTCAAATTGATAGTAATCCCATATTGAGCACAGACCCTCAATCAATTTCATGAAATTGGCTCCAATTGGACCAAAAATTAAACAGTGTTAGAAGGAGCCATAGTTATTAAATTGTAGATCTTGCTCAACTTCACGGCAGAATGAACCTCGGAATCAAAAGAGGCCCATCCATCCTTGCCGAACGTTGCCAAAGGCTAGTCTTAACAGAGAAACAGGGAAGCTTCAGCAATGCGCAAGTTCTCCTCCACCACCTCCATTCCACATCCTTCAAATACAGGTCCCACCAGCCACCAAAACAACGTTATTAGGAAGGGGAGAAAGACATAAAGAATATCTCCCTTAATATGACGGGCTGCAAAGTTTAAGGGGTGGACGTAAGATTAAAAAAATGCAGGGCTGTGGTAAGGGTAAGGATGTGGGGCATGGAAGTTACTTTACTTTTAGAAAAAATGACTAGGAAGAATAAAGAGTCTTTAAGTCTTTTAATTTCAGTTAATTTAATCTTATCTTTAACCTTATCGAACTTGTTTCCTTTCCCTTAAATCCTTTACTAGCAAAGAATTAGCATTTCCTTTTTTCCTTTTTTCTTTTTTTAATCACGAAAAATATGTATATTAAAAAAAAGATTAAGGGATGGATGCAATTAAAGCATCCTACAAAAGACTATAAACATCCAAAATACAAGCTGTCAACAGGGCCAGCCACATCAAAAGCCTTTCAATAGGTATTCAAATTTCCAACTTGAAAGTCTTTTCTCAGACCTTACAATAATGAAATCCCAAATCGCTCTGCTCGAATCTTGCACCTAGAGGGAGCCCTAAGCAAGTAGTTGGAAAAGACTCAATGTTGCACCCTAGAACACCCGCAAGCAACTGAATGCTCTTCACCTATCCCACAACCATTATGGAGCTCAAGCCAAGCAAGAACACAACGAGCTCACAATCACTATCAGAAAAGCTTATGGTATCTTCCTTCCCCAAAAAAAAAAAAAAAAACAAACAAAAACAAACAAAAACAAAAACAAAACAAAACCAAAGATGTGAGACGATAATTGTTGTTGCCTTCAATCAGGCCACTAAAAACCTTGAGATGAGCCTGCATTAGAAGTTGCTTTAATCACCCTAGTGAAAACATCCATGAATAGCAAAAAAAAAAAGAAGGGGGACATGGGGTCCACCTGTCCAGGGCCGAAGCTAGAAGTTGGAACGAACTTAATTGGGGAATAGTCAACCAGTACCGCAAAAGAAATGGAGAAGATGTAATGACAGATTCAATCCATCCATTTCTCCCAAAACCCCATTCTCGTCATCCCATAAATCAAGTCTCAGTTCACATGATCATAAGCATTCTCGATATCCAACTTACAAACAACACCGACCTTCCTTGACTTAGTCCTGTAATCAATAAGCACATTTGCTAAAAGCACAACAACAAGAATCAGACGCCCTTCAACATAGGCATTTTGATTCCTTGACATAAGATCCTCGATGAGACCTATCAGCCTATTCATGAAAACCTTGGAAAGCAACTTGTAAATATAACCGACCAAACTGATAGGGCGAAATCTCTGCATTCACTTTCTTCATAATGAGGCCAATGAAAGTAGCATTGAGGTTTGCCACAAACTTCCCCAGACAGAAAAACTCTGTAAACATCCTCTAACACTTTCAACACCATATGAGGTTATTTAAATTTAACAAAAGCAAAGTCTATTCTGTGATAGCTAATGATAGGATTTTAGCCTCAAAAACATATGTCTTCCAGTCGATACCATTATTTTCCCAAGCAAATACCCTTCCATCATGATGAGCGCACATTTGCCTTACCATGCCTTGCGCAGGTTGACTTCAAAAGGAAACCCAAGACATTATCATTTTCTCCAGAAAGCAAAACAAAACAAACCAACCCACATAAAATCTACCTAAAGAAAAGGGCGGCAAAAGTAAGCTCGCCATCCAAAGAAAGGAAATGAAAGCAGATATCAAAGGGGGGGAGGAGATGGTCAGGATCTGAAAACTCATGCATTTTCACTAGTTTTGATAGGGAAATGCCCAAGCAAGCTAACAAGAAGCATAAGTAAGAGGTGCTCATGCAGATCCAGAGCACAAAGTCATGCACTTGGAGTGGGCTAAAACCATGTTCAGCAAAGACCACTCAGATTGTTCTTAGACCATTGTCTTTGCTCCCATAATGCCGATCCTGAAACCCTCTTTACTAGGGCCAGGGCATCCAAATAAACTCTCCCAATTTGACCAGACATTCCATGCCTCGTCTTAGTGCATCTTTTGGATTCCAACAACAGCACGCAGAAAGCCTGATAGAATTTCCTTTGAATTTGATTACATAGAATCCTGGACACAACTCTCAATTTTGCCCATGCCACCTGAATGCATTGCATAACACCACTGCTGACCTTTTATGGTCAACCAAATGTATTTGAAGCATACTTAACAAGAATGCCTCTCAGATCGCTAGGTCAAGAACACGGATCACGACTTATTAAACAAATTTAGTTTGATTAGGCTTTGGACCACTTGTTTCCGCAAACGAACCAGTAACTAGTACCCAATGTTGTATCCCCCCCCCCCCCCAATTCTAGGTCCAATTTTTCCCATACATTCAAGAAGCTTCAATCACTATAGTTACTAGCTTCAGGTCCAGATCAACTTTAAAAAATTGGGGGCCTAAGCAATCAACAAACAAGACTGCAGTTCATACAGCGGCTATGGTCGCATTAGATGAACCAATAACCATAAAGGATTAATGCAAGAAACGAGGGATCAATAGTATCACAATCTTATACCTTAGTTAACAGTCCAATTCCACGAATGCAGCACTTATTAGTATTGCGACACTGGAAAACCTTGCTTCAGCAGTGTTCAAACTGAGCGGAGGAAGTGATTGTCCTTTGATGACTAACCAGCCGAAGATAGTAGATAATTGTTAGTAAGAAAATAACTCGTAAGAAATGGACACGTCCTCAATCATATTGCAGCCTAACCATTTTAGTTCACTGTGATAACTATGGAACATAGACTAGATCAATAGAATTCTCACAAGCAAACTACCTGCTCTGAGCGGTCAATTTCCACACTAGTTATTAAAAGCTTCAAGTCCAACCGCAAAGCAAAATTTTCCTCAAGATTAACGCCCATACATGACTTTTCATCCAACTAAGAACAACTTATAGTGAATTCAGTGCTAATACCAGTAGCACAGCACCACAGCCCTACTCACAATAACTGGCACTCGTGTGAAGCATAAAGCAACTAGTATCTAAAAAAAATTTTAAAAAACCAATGGTCCCTGATTAGGGAAATGGGGAAAAATAGAAGAAAAATGGCTATTCCCTTATGTAATCAGACAGCGTAGAACCCACACTAAGACTAACCTACAGAACTTCTTGTTTAGCCTCAGTGGACAACGCATTCCTGAGTTTGACACCAAGAAGAAAACATGCAAGGTGGGAAACAATCTATAGATTTCAGGTCCCGTTTATAGATCACACACAGAGCACACAAGAAAAGAAGGTTTGGGAGGAGGCAATGTAGGGGCTCATACAAAAAGCATATGACAAAGAAGAATTAGAGCACACAAAAGATGGCAATATCATCATCGAGGATCGCCATCATCAGTTCAAGGACAAAAGTACTGGATACCACATAAATGGGCAAAATAAAAGTATTCACTACCAATATAGGAGGCGAAAACTATATTCTTGAGGTGGAAATTCGAAAAGGGAACGATTGAAAAACTATTGATGACTCAATGCAAAAGGAGGACGCACCTGGAGCACCTGGAGCACATGAAACTGAGCAGCCAGGTGGCAAGATATTTATTGATGACTCAATGCAAAAGGAGGACACAAAACAAAAAAATTCCTAGTAAATCCAACTTTCTAGCAAAGTTAATATAAAATTCGAGGTTATAGCTCTAATGAAAACTAGTTTCACAATGAGGGTTTGATTGCTAAAAACATATGTCTCAATGGAAAGCTGAAGACGATAACATGAGATAAATGCTGTAATATCCCTCACATTTATCCATAATAAAAATGGCAACATAAAGACAAAAAATGGATCCACCAATAACATATCAGCGAATCTGATAGTCTTAAAACAAACAGACACCTATACATGTGTAACATGTGTCGTATGTGTCCACAGAGTCTTAAAGCATGTATAAGTCGATCGAGCTCTACAAATCCCATCCAAGTTCCTATAGTTTTCAGTATCTCACCACAGTATTGTCCACAGAAGCATATACCACCACGTCAAACATTACATTGGACATCACCATAAATTTTCAACTTCTAATAGGAAAAACCACGCGTAAACATGAAGATCCTCTAAGTAACTCGGAATTTTTACTCCTAGGGGAGACTTACTCAATGCGTCCAAAAAGAAACCCAAGTCGTCGAGCAGACACCCATTTATCCTATCACCAAATATCTGAGTACCTTTCCTTGAGTCTATGCTTCAATAAAAACATGGTCATACGAAATTGCTCCCGGTGCTTGAACTAATTTTCTTGCCAAATTATCACATGGAGAATTGCACTCTTCACAGACACTTTTTAATAGACAAACCAAAAGCACATGTTCACCAAAGTCACCTCAAGCTATCCAAACATTTTCTTTTGACGAGTAATCCAGAGGTTGTATCAATGAGACACCAAGGGGGTGACACCCATATACACGGTTTGGCATTAGACCTCTTCGTCATATGAATGAAAGTCTAAAGACCAAATGGCTTCGGTCTTTTGCTAAAGGGACGGAAGCTCTCTGGGAAAATGTGATCAATGACAAATATGGGGTTCTTAGTCGCCATTGGTGGAGCAAGCAAAGCACCATTGCTCATGGGGTTGATTGTTCGAAATCTATTTCATCTAATTTGGGGCATTTCAAATTCTTAGTGCATTTTTAGGTTAAGAGTGGGTCTAAAGTGCTTTTTTGGCATGATCCTCGGCGTGGAGAGCAACCTCTCAAGATTTAACTTTCTGAGCTTCTTAGGATGGCCCTTCTAAAAGAGGCCACGGTGCATGATGTGGTCTCTTGAAACGGTGACCAAAGTCATTGGAATATAACATTTTCTAAGAGCCCCAATGATGGGGAAGAAAAAAGTGTTTGAAATTTGTTTGCTTCACTTGCCGAGGTGAAGGTTCTTCTTTAGGGTATTGATAAAATTATTTGGCCTTATGGCTCTAATAATTCTTCTACCGTCAAGAGTTTCTGCCACAAGCTTTATAGTGGTGGGAATCGCCCTAATTTACCTGTAGAGCCTACTTAGAAGTCTTAAGTGCCCACAAAAGCGTGCGTTTTTCACTTAGGCGAAAACTAAAGGTAAGATCCCCACAGGGGATATGCTTAAAAGAAGAAGCTTCAACTGGCCTAGTGGGTGTTTTATGCACCTTGGCCTTGAGGGGGAAGAGACGGTGGACCACCTCCTTATTCATTGGAGTTGTGTTTCATCACTTTGGATTGGTCTCTTTCCCTGATGAGTGTCAGATGGGTTCAACCTTTCTTTGTCAAAGATATTATGGTGGCGTGGATAAGAAGAACGAAGAAAGGGTTAGGTTGGTGGTATTTGGAAGATGATTCCTTTGGCAATTTGGGGGTTGTACATGGAAGGAAAGGAATAATCGGATTGAGGACAGAGCTTTGTCCTTACAAGATTTCAAGCTCTACTTTTTGAGAATCTTACACAATTGGAGTGATGCACTTCATGGTGGACGGAACATATGTTTTTTTGGATTTTGTAGATAATATTATGCATGAGAACTTGAGGGCGTGATGTTTTTGTTTTGGCCCCTTTTGTACATGATTGGCATCCCCTTGATGCCTTTATAATGCAATCTTTTGATTACTCAAAAACAAAAAAGAAAAAATGAAAGGGGCAAGTACAAAAATCATCATGCTCTGAAGCTCCCACGCATCATTTTATCTACAAAATCCCAAAGAGATACCTTGTACCACAATTGTGCACATGGCTCCAATTACACAACATTCTCCAAATATAGCGCTAGAAATCTTAAATGGATAAAGCTCTGCCCTCAAAAATCCGTCAGTTCCTCTCTTTCCAAGTACAGAACCAAATAGCCAAAGGAACAAGCTTCCAAACCCCAAGAACCCACCTTAAGCTATCCAAACATCAGCCAGATAAATCAAAACATGCTCAGCTGTTCTTCACTAACTCAGCATTAATCAAAAATAACAGATTCATTGTAACCCACACTAACATATATCAACAAGAGAGCATAACTCAGTTCATAAACTATCTTTGCTTATTCATTCCCAGACATCCAAGAAGAAGACAGCTGAATATGCATAACAGCAACCCAATTCAAGTCTCCGATTCGTGTCTCCAATTCTCCAACACATCCACCCTCTCCTACCAACTTTTAAATATGTGTTGCTGCAGGCCTGACTACCAGTGAGAATGCTCGTGAAGTTTATCTCTGGTACCTCTGCTTAAACAATCTCCTCTCCAAGTGACAAAAAAATCTTTATTTTGAGGTTTTTTTGATTCAGCGATGAGAGGGCAAAGAAAAATGAAAACCCATAACTAAAGATTGAAGTGAACATATGGTAAGGAAAATATCTAGGCCTGTAATCATGTTGATTGCAATCTCCAATAAACCAAAGGAAACAGGGGGTATTAGGCACTTGGAAGCACATAGCTAGGCCCATCACAATCAATTTAGCTTCATTCAGAAGGAAAGGATAGACAAATGGACAGAGAGCAAAAAAAAACAGAAAAGAAATAAATGATAGATCGATGCGGAGAGGAAAGACTAACACAGTAACACCTATTAAAAAATGGAAGAAACTCATAAGGATTTAAAGGGAAGGAGCAACGCCTCAGTAATCACAAGGCTGGCGAAACATCAGATACATGTCCTGAAAGGAGATAATAGTCTCTCAATTAACTAATGCTACATTTCAACCAACCAAAAATAACACAAGCCAAACCACATTCAATCACCAAGAAATTTGAAGCAAAAAGTCATAAACAAGCAACTTAACTGCCACTGAAACTTCAGTTCCAAAATATCATCTCCACTAACATGGCAGCAACCTGAAATGACAAAACTGGCATAAACAAACCAGCAAAGAGAAAAGAGACCAGAGAGCTGCATCACCTATTTCACTAAATGCAAAATATGAAGAACAATCCGGTCAATGGGCTACAAAACCACCAGATAGCAATGCAGGCACATCAGCAAGCCTTTAACGTTTAATTGCGCGGTTCTCAAAACTGGAAGCCTTGGGTTTTTCTCCATCTCTTCCTTCTTCAGCTGAAGCTTGATCTTTTGAAGACCTACACACGAAGGGAAACAAGTAAATAATGCTCGTATACAAGAGCAATTGATCCATTCCATGAAATCACCACAATTCCCTTTCTCCCAAATAATAATCATAATAATAATAGCAATACATAACTAAGATCTACAACTCTCCTGCAACCAATTTGACTTACTTCTTTTTCTTATTCTGCTGCTTGATGCTCAGAACCACATCCATGGCCTTCCTCTGGTGCTCTCTAGACTGTGAATGCAAGTCCAAACCCTCAACAGTTCCACACTCGATTTTACAAATGCGGCACATAATGCTTCCTGGCTTCCGCTTTCTTGGGTTGTCAAAAGACTCCATCTCACCCTGCGGATTTAAGCATTGAACCGACATCAGGAAGACATAAAAACCAACCACAACACGCTTGTTAACACCTAAGAATCATACGAGGAGTGAGCAGGCAAAAACAAAAAAAGGAAACTACAAGATATGAACCCACCGGATAAAATCCACCATCACGTGAATAACGCTGAAAAGAGTAGCTGCCCCTGTATCCTGGTTCCCCTACAAATGACTGTCCTGGCTTCTCACCTCCAAAGGATTCAACAAATGGTAGATGTTGAGGCAAGTTCCCTGCCAGTGGTGGTTCTCCTATCCTTGACGGACCTGCTGAGCGACCAAACGCAGCTCCTTCTCCCAGGTGCAAATTACGAGGGCCCATATGTTCACCCCTTCGCAAATGGCCAGGCAGCATATCTCGACGGTGAGGGTCACCAAAAAAATGGTCGCCCATTCGCAAATTTCCAGGGGCATCAAGCTCACTTCTGTGCAAGTGATTAGGTGGGACTGGAAATCTACTTTCATGACCTGATTTGACAAATGGCTCCCCAGGAAAAGTATAAGGTTTGGAACCTTCAAAAGATCGTGATTCATTTCCATCAATATCCCTGTAGCCCCCAAACGTTCTAGAAGGAAAACTCCCATAGTCTCTACCAGGACTTCTAGGAAGCAAACCGTCCATGCGGTGCTGACCAAAGCCAGGTCCACGGCGTTGGCCAAGATCTGCTCTCCCTATATCATCAGGGAAATCTAATGGTCGGCCCCTCTCACCAACATCATTAGGATGCAACGAAGGCAAGAATCTTGAAGTTCCAGAGCCAACACCAGAAGCCACTTTCAGCCCTGAGTCATGATCTAATCCGTGTGGCCCCTTCTCAAAGGGCCTGATTAATCCATCTACACTAAACTGATGAGGACCCTGATCAAGTGGCCGAGAAGATGGAAACTGAGTCCCGAATTTAGAAGGCCCAGCCTCTAAATGTGGAGGTCTTGGGAACTTCCTCAAGTCATCCTCAAATTCTCTGTGAGGAAAGGGTTTCAAATGCTCCTCAGGAAATGGCCTGAACCTTTCATCACGCATCCCTGGAGCATGTACGGGATCATGAGCTAAAGGACCGTTAAACTTCACTGCATCTGGCCGGACACCTGAGGGGCCAAGCCCATAGGGACCTCGTTCCATTGGTGCATGAGAATGAGAATCAGGTAGTCTATCATCAAAGTAACCTGGTATCTGAACTGGAAACTTCTCAAGATCTGCTGGAAATGTAGGACGCTGCTGAACCATATCAGGACGATATAAAGGATCTCTTCCCACCATACTACCATGAGAATCAAATGCACAAGGTCTTGCAGCAAGCGAGGGCCCCACAAAAGGTTCACCCCGAGGATTCTGAGGTTGACCAGCTTGATATGAAGGAACATGGCCTTGGTACTGACCTACACAAGCAGGTCTAGCAATGGCTCCTGCTGAGCCAGGGCCTAGAATGCCCCCAGGTGGATTTTCATGAGGAGGATTGTTAACAATAGGTGGTTTGGAATTGTCAACTGCATTGAAAGGCGGCCTAGGGGGAACATGCCCTGGCCCTTGTGGCCTCAACTGGTTAGGAGGATGACCCCGTAATGCAGACTGCTGAGAGTTTCCAGGATGATGCATAGATTGTGGCATTGAAGGTAAACCAGGCCTTTGTTGAGCTGAGGATCCATAATGCATTGGTTGTAGCTGATTTCTTCCCTGGTCAATTGGAGGAAATGAATTTGAACTATGACCTTGGGGGGGTAAACGTGACTGAGGCAACATTGAAGCTGAAACAGAACCACCCACTTGACCCCTATCTATATGCTTCAACTCCTGTGCCTCAGTTTTCTCGAAATCCTTACTGTTCTCAGCCGCACTTTTGTGGGTCCCACCACCCGACGAAGGCTCTGAAACTCGTCCGACAGTATTTTCATTTGTACCAGGCTTACATTCTTGCACACTGGTCTCGACCGACTTCAACTGGGTACCAGACACTTGATTCGACCCTGGAAGCTTGTTACCTGACACCATGGATATGTCCCTTTTAATTTCATTCCCATCGGCAGCATCTACCATGCCATTTTGAGATTCTACTTTTTTCATTTCATCCACATGGCTGCCTGCAGCAGATGCCCCCACCATATCTCTTGCCTCCTCAGTACGGTCTCTTTGATTATGAGCCCCTTTGTCTACTACATGATCATGAAGCTTCTCGCCACTTGAAGTCTTCAAGGAACTTTGAGCATGAACCGTCTGTTGTTCAGAAGCAGACAACTGACTATTGGTCCTCATAGGGTAAGGCTGACCCGGTGTTGGCCTAACATTCCCTGAACCGGCAGGTCCAGCACCTTGCCCATATGATCCAGCGCCTTGAGGGACCATTTGTCTACATGCATGACTCTGACCCATATTAGGTGGTGCACTATGTGGTGGTAAATAATTCTGTTGAGACTGTGGAGGTAGTGGAGGCTGGAGCTGAATTTGAGATGGGGCCTGAGGTTGCAATTGACCTTGCATAAAGAAACCTTGTCCAGGGAAAGATTGCTGCTGTACATATTGCTGAGGTGGAGCATGCTGTGCAGGCTGCACACCAGGACGCTGCTGAAATGAATATCCAGCCTGCTGGCCATGAGGATAAACCGGCAGCTGTTGTGCCGGAGGCCCACTTGGAGTTTGACCTTGTGCAGACAACATAGCAGGCTGATGCTGACCTGGCACCACTGTATATGCTTGAGGTGGACGTATCTGTGACGCTTGAGGGGGGAACTGTCCCTGCATTTGGCCAGGGTACTGTGGCTGCTGCTGGGCACCAGTATTAGGTATTTGATGTGCCGCTCCAACCTGCGCTTGAGAATGTAGTTGTGGCTGTGGATACGACTGGTAACCAGTGACAGCATTCTGAGCCTGAAGCTGAGCACTAGCATTCCCAGGTTGGTTTACTTGGGAAGGTGGGAATGCAACGACCTGAGGATTAGGCTGGGAATGAGGCTGTGCCGGGACCTGTGGCTGGGAATAATGCTGGGTTTGAGACTGTGGATAAGGTTGGGGATAAGGATGTTGTGCCTGAGTTTGAGCTTGCTGATACTGAGGCACCGGAATCCGTTGAGGTACAGGCTGTGGCTGATCATAAGGCTGAGCTTGGGATAATGGCTGAGACTGATTATATGGAACAGCATTTGACTGAGGTCCTTGGCTCTGTGCTTGCATTTGAGATTGTGCTTGCCCAGCAGACTGGACTTGGGGCTGCGCGTTGACACCTGGTTGAGCCTGTGGCTGAGCTTGAGGTTGCGCAGCTTGCATAGGAGCTTGACCCTGTGATTGGGGGTAGGGTTGAACATGTAATTGGCCCTGCTGTTGAGCTTGAAGTTGCGGCTGAGTCTGAGTTTGGCCGTAAGTCTGCATAGGTGGTTGTTGGTACTGTTGAACAGCTTGTGGATATTGGTAATAATATTGATACTGCTGCTGGTAGGGATCATATACAGGATATTGTTGATAATACTGTTGGTACTGCTGCTGATATTGCTGCTGTTGCTGATACCACTGTTCAGGAGTAGGCACAGTAGCCTGTGCAGCCTGTGGCTGCATTGCTGAATTGGCTTGTTGATTGGTATCTTGTGTTGATACAGATGGACCGGAAGCTTGAGTTTCCTGGGTTTGAGAAGCAGAAGCTGCTGTCTGACCTGCAGTTTGCCCCTGCTCCGATGCAGCTCCAGACCCAGTAGATGTGACATTCTCACCAGCACCTGCTTGTGTGGCTTGGGACTGTACTCCCTATTTAAGGACATTTGAGGTAAAAATAAATTAACAAGCATCACAACTAGATAATGTGATTAACAATGACCAGCATATGCTATCAACTTACAGGGCAATTTTGTGCATGTTCCTGCACCTGTCTATGCACAATCTGTATTCCGCATCTGTTGCATTGCACAGGGGATTCACCAAACGCACATGTAGAACAATGGGAAGTGCAGTCCGATAAAGGACCTTGCCATGTACATCCTGTCCTGTAGTACAGGCAATGAACTTGTATTTTCCCAATCGTATCCGCCAAAGCTTTGTTTGACTCCAAAAGTGGCTGCAACAAAGTTGAAACACATTCAGAGGATATGTAAAATCAACTTACAAGTATCAGACAAAAACAAGCAGCACCGCACTGAGCAGGGAAAAGAACCTTGGAATCTGCCTCTGTCACTCGGTATCCATCATAGGGGCAAGCATGGGTTGTACTCACAACATATGTTAGACAGGGTTTGCAGTAAAGGTGGGTGCATTGTGCCTGCAGAGCCTCATTTGGATAGACAAGAAGGTGACAAACGGGACAGAAGTATTCTCCAGCTAGAGACTGAATGTTTAAAATGCAGTCATTGTCAAAGCCCATGTTGATCCTCTGACCTAAATGTCAGTGGCTCTGTGCATCAAACAGAGGGATCTATGAAAATTGCTGCAACAAGAAATAACAAGCGTTTACCATAAATATAAGATTATCCCAAATACTAGATCAATATGATGTCATCAACGACACAGTCTCTCTTGCTCGCCAAAAGATGTCAAATAGGTTACGAACTATACCTTAGATGCCAAAAATAACAAAAGATCTATAAGCAATAATCATTAATAACAAGGGACCACCACTTCTCCGCCAAGTAGATGAAATAACAAGCACCTCATCTATCCCGAAAACCAAAAACACTACCAGTCTATCACCAACAATTCACAAGCACATCATGCACTTCACCACATCACTGAAAACTGTTTTCCACCTTAATTGACATTTCGATATATAATATACCTATCCCCAAGCCTCTCTACGGGTAGAAATACTAGTAAGGGTAAGGTTGCCTACAGCTGGATCTCGCCAGACCCCGCGAAAGCGGGACCCACCCTGAGAGGTGGTGGTGTTGTTGTAATATACCTATCTCCAAAAAGAAAAAGAAAAAATAGGCAGGTTGATATATTCAGACCAGACACAACTGAGTATTTCATACAACATAGAATTTGCAACAAAGAAAGGCATGAAATCACGTAAGGAGAAAAACTTTGAAAACTGTAAATATAAAACCCCAACAACTTCATAAATTGGCTTAAATAAGGGTGAACATCACATGCATGGCATGTAGGTACCAGGAATGCTCCATAACCTGCAGTACATGTTCCACGAACAAGCATTCCGAACCCTCAATTAGACTAAATTTATTCAGTAAATAGCAATCTGCATTCCAAGAACAAGCTAACCAGGGAGGCATTCTTGGTAACTATGGTGGAACAACAGATGCTCTGGCAGATTGAAAAGAGTTGGGAAGAGTTGGCCGTCTATTGTTCATTCTAGGACTTGTATACGAAGTGATGCAGTATTACAAGTCAACAAGATCACATCGCAGAAAGAAAGCACAATAATAGATGAGGAAGAATGGCGGCACGGCAGTATTAACGTAAACCACCACACACAGCAATGATATCCAATCCCAGACCATGTCAGAGCGGAAGATAGAAGAGTGCAGAAACTACAAACTAGAACTGATCTCTGCTCAGCCTTTAGGGCATTGGAAATTGAGAATAGGAATTTGGAATGCCCGTTTTTAGTTCGACATGAACAGACCAAAGAATGGGGGGAAGACCTTATTAGTTTATCAATATTCAATAAAGAGGAAAGTCTTTGCTTATCTCAATAACCAGAGAATTTAGGCTAAAACCAAAAGCTGGAAGACAGACAATCATCTAGGAAAGTTAAAAAGGTCATACTAGAATCAGTGATCCAAACCATGCAGATCTGAGAAGATGTCCGTTCCTAGGATACTCATATTTCCTCCGTTTTTTCTGATGAGATTCAAAAGTAAATGAATAGATTTTAAGGAAGGGGGAGAGAGAGGGATCCAACGGAAGAGTTGAGAGAAGATGGAAGTTCCTAAGAAGCTTCTTTTTTTTTAAGGGGGTGGCGGGGCAAGGTTCACTCTCTGCATGAGTTGCCTGGCTAGAGGAAAATGCTCCATGGGAGCATGATGTTGTGACAAGTGATAATGTGAAATGCATTAGTCAAGTTCTTCATAAGAATAATAATAATTTTACAATATGAAGCTTGTCTCTTTGCCTTCTTCAACTTGTAATCATTTCGGACATGTGTTTCCTGGGGAAGCTTATTTGGAAATCTTTGGCTCCTTTTAAAGTGTCTTCTTTTTTTGGG
Organism: Carnegiea gigantea; assembly: GCA_029747015.1. Classification (NCBI taxonomy): domain Eukaryota; kingdom Viridiplantae; phylum Streptophyta; class Magnoliopsida; order Caryophyllales; family Cactaceae; genus Carnegiea; species Carnegiea gigantea. Next base: position 125,069 of record JAKOGI010002008.1, on the reverse strand, counting down.
AGGGGATATGCGAGGCTTCCCATGTGAGTAATTTGACTCACGATAATTTGCAAAAGAGGGGTAACATCTTGTTGAATCGGTGTCTTTTGTGCAAAGGGACAGCGAAATCGGCAGACCACGTATTGCTCCATTGTTCTTTTGCAATAGCTACTTGGAATCTAGCCTTTAGTTGCTTGAGAGTTTCTAGGGTTATTTCCAATTCTATTTGGGATCACCTCCTTTCTTGGAAGGGCTTCTTTAAAGCTGATGAAATATATTTATTCTTCTCCTAATCAAATAATAATAATAATAATAATAATAATAATAATAATAACAACAACAATAATAATAATAGAATAAGATATCCAAATACACAAGCTCCCAAATAACATCAATCTTCCATTCAAAAAAAAAAAAAATCTCAAGATATAAGGTTGCTTGATGAATAATTTTGAGCGAGAGAGGAGAATAAGTCAGTAAATATTGTGCTAAGGCTATTTGGATGCTCAAATGATTTGACTGCTTGTGCCATTCAGCAGCCTGTGTCAATGAGCCTTTTAAGCTTTACGGTGTGTTTATATGTGTACAGTGTTTGCTGGGCCCCTAAACAGGCCTTAAGGCTTTCTCATGGTGTCAAGAACAACCCCCCACCCCCATCCCCAACGCACAGGCACACACACGCACAGAGAGAGAGAGAGAGAGAGGGGGGGGAATAACGGCAGGAGGAGGAATAGAAGAGTAGAAGCAGCGCAAAAATTAATAACCCCACAACAATCCGGACACTCAAATGCATAGGTAACAGAAGAACATGATAGCAGAATCAATCGGATTTGGGATGAACGATCAAAAAGATGGAGATATGAGAAATTTAGGGTTTACCTTCAAGGAATTGGAATGAATGATCAAAAGGAAGCTCTCTCTCCTTCTAACAAGCCAAGATCTGAAAGTTAAATTCATAAAAATAAGTTGAGAAAATTAAACCCATTTCTTTGAAACTTAAGGCTATTGAGGGGGTTAAGAGCCCTAACCATGCATATATCCACCAGGGAGAAGACAAGGAAGAGGAGAGGGAGAGTGGTGGCTGGCGGCGGTGATGGCAGTTTCCAGCGGCCTTTGGACGGTTGTGGATAGTCAGTGACTTTCGCTGGCGGCGGTGCAGAACGCAAGTGAGAGAAAAGGCAGTGGAAGGAGACGGAGGTGGGAGATTAGAGGAAGGGATGGAGAGTGACAATGCGAGGAAGGGGGATTTTACGTGATTAAATCTCTCCAACAATTCCCCCCCCCCCCCCCCCTTCATACTAAGGAGGGCTTGAAAAGGAAAAATTCTCAAATACAAATGTGTGTGTATTTAGTATAGTATATACATTCTAGAGTCCTATAGTGGATGTGCGCTTAATATATTATAGTGTATTTCTTTTCACAATAATAGATATTTTATGTTCTACAGTGTACTTTTTCCTTCCTACAATATACCCTTTGTTTTCTACAATTTATCTTTTCTTATCTGTAGTGTATCTTTTTTTATATGTAGTGTAACTTTTGTTCCCTACAATGTATCTTTTTTTAATCGGCTGAATTGAAAGAATTACGAAAATGCTTGTTGGATTGGGAAAAAATGAACTAGAGGCTTAGCCTAATTGTATTATGCTCCTTATATAGGTATGTTCCTAAACATAGTACACAGATATGTACCTTAGAATTACTGTGAAAAATGAAGGAAAGAAAAAAGATTTTGAGAGTTTTTTTTTTTTTTTTTGTGGTCAACAAGCCATTAACAACATAAATTATTTTTTTTGAAAAAAAAGGAACTCATGCTTGGGCTCTAATGGTCAAATTATGAGCCCAAGTTCAAGTCATTACAATACTAATATTAATCAAATTATTTTTATTCGCTCGTCTGATTTGTTGGATTTCTCCATGTTTCCTTATTGCGTGCTTTCTTTTTTTATAAAGCATACCATCTTCTTCAAAATATAGCAACTCTTTCTACTTCATTTGCATGTGTTCAAATGTTGCCTCATGCTGAGTTTCGCTGTGAAGGTAGGAGGGATATCATTTCAATATCCTCACCTTACTGTGACTTTTCTTGCAACAATTAAAAGAGTATGCGGTGCTACGTTGAAAGTCATTATCCTCTTCCATGCTCCTTGATCCAACATCCTCCTTGTGGTGATTTCTCTTTTTCACGACTTCGTATTTTTCTTTACCCTTTTTTGCCTCCATCTTCTCAAGATTTAGGATTGAGCTGATAATTTAAAAGCACTTATCACCTCTTCTTAATGACTTACTGCTATATCATTTTGGCTTGTTATGATGGCTATGGTTAGAGAGCTCAAAGCCATAGCTGGATCAGCTTCCCCATACTTACTTCCCTTCGATGAAGCTAATGTTTGAACTCATACCCTACCTTATTACCTTTGCCTGAAACGTCATATCTTCCCAAGTTCACATGTACCCAAATCCTCATAAACTCCCATCGGGAGGCACACACAGAGTATTGTCCATTAGCTAGACTTTAATATGTTTTCCTCGATATTTTGATATAACAACTACCTTGATGAGTATTTGTGTGAGATATCATGTCATCCTCTGATCCTCCTCATTGGCTCTAGTATTCATATTAGAATAAAAGCAAACTTTAGCAGCAACTGTACCTATTCCCACCATCATATTGGGATTATCTCATAAGGACTCATGAGTGAGAGATGAGATAAAACTTTTATTGTCAACATCCATGGAACTTTCCTTGTCTAGCGGTTCAATAGCTTGACTTAGATTATTACGGGTAATACCCTTCAGCGCATCACTAGTAGTCTCCCTTAATGGGAAATTAATTTTCTACAGATTATCATTTCCCAAAGACTCTCTATTTTCCTAAGATTTCCTGGTTGATTAAGGGTCGGTGGTGTGATACACAACTAAAACTTCCTAGATTTGCGCAACATTTTCAGTAGTTGATATCTCTTTGCTGTCTTCACTAGGGCCTACAACCTCCAAAGCCTCACGAATTTAGCTATAATTATGCTGGATTCTAAGAGGATCATACTCCCTTTCCCTTTGTCAAACCTTTTGAGGAATTCGGGGTCCATTTCTTTTTCTCATACTTCTCTTATAGTTGATTAAGTTCCTTCATAACAAATATGCTATTAGATTCAAATTAAAGAGCAGTTTTTCGGTCTATTATAGTTTCCTTGGCCAAACCCATATTAGGAAGATCTACTAAATATTTTTCCCAATGTCATAGGCATCAAACTTCATGGCCAGTCCATCATAGAATTCGCTCATTCAGATTCATTAAGCTTTAGTCAACAAACCGCTAGGTTAATCCCTAGTCCTAACATCATGTCAGCGTCTTGTTTGCAATTGGTATCCCAACACCTAAAAACTAAGGCCTTTCCCATACATCCTAATAATTTTAGATAACACATGGGCTTTGAAAAGGGTATTTCCTATCTCTTTGCATGAATGAGTTTCCAATAATGCATGTATTAGGTGGTTCAATTGTTCCAGATGTTTACTCACGCCATTATGCAAATTATTACGGAGTCCAAAGTCCCTTAAGATGTCCACTTTTTCCAATCCTGAAGTAATATCAATCTCAAACTCACGGAAATAAGCAGAATATTCCAACACACCAACTATAATACAATAGATAAAATTGGAAGGTTGACAAAATGTCATGAGGACCAAAACCAAATCAGAATCAAGAAAACAAGAATAACTCATACTCATTTTCAAAAGTCATCCCATACTAATACTCATACTCATTGGGTTTTCAAAATATATCAATCATACCCATACTCATTGGGTATTTTGAGTTTTATTCGGGTATATAAAGTTATTAAAATGTAATACTCATCAAGTACAATAATTTCTCTTATCTAAAGAAATTTATAAAACTAAACTCAGCCAGTCAGAATGTTCTAAAAAAAATACAATGCCCATTGGATTAAGTGCAAGAGTTTATACTCAGCTCATAAATAAAAACTGCGTTCTAGAACTGACTAAAATGAGAGAGTGAGGGACACAACAAATGAGGGAGTGAGGGACACAGCAAATGAGTTAGAATTTTGGGTTTGTGAGTCGCAAGTCACATGACTTAATACACCGGCATAGTCAATGAGCGACATAAATGGATGCATTGCATAGTTGGGGATGAGTTAAGGTACGTGAGCTTTTTTAAAGGAATCACCAACGTTCAAAGCTCAAAACTCTACCCAACAATTTATTTTATCTCCAAAAAAAATTGGGTATGGGACGAGTATGGGGATGGGGTGGGTGATGCCTATACCTGAACCCATACCCGTACCCGTACCCGTACCCATATTCATGCCCGTTTTCAGTGGACTGACTCCATACCTTTTTTTTTTCAATTTTTCATATCCATATGCGTTATAAATTGGATGAGTTCGGGTACAACTCTCATCCATAGTTGAATTACAGTTGTCTAATACCACTTCCTCCCTAAATTTGCCTACAACAACAACAACTCCCGGTGTGGGTCATGCTTTCACAAGATTTGGGGAGATCTAGATGTAGCCAGTCTTATTCCTATATGCACGACTGCATATAGAGATACCGTTTCTAATATACCCATATAAAAAGTTTTAAGAAGCTATTTAGATGTTGAAAAATGACTAGTAAAACAATTTAGAAAACACATGATCTAAACACTTAAAATAACATAAGCTAACATGAGCAATAGATGAGGGGTAAGAGTTTTGCCTAATATCGCAATATCTTGATCAACCACCACCTTCAATTACTTTCACCTTAATGAAACCCCACTGTTGCCCAAAGACTCAATACCACCAAAAGGCCAAAGCCTAAAGTCCATGACTATCCAATCAAAATTGGAAGAACCAAAGAAAAGGTGGTGGGAAAGATCTAGAGGAAGAAAACAAAACTAGACTGAATTAGACAAAAATGGAGTGATATGAGCCTATCGGACAGATGAGGGCTTCATAGAGCCGTAGCTGGCTCTAATGGATGGCCAAGGTTGCGGGTTTTGTGATCACTATGAGGAGAGATAAAGTATCGCGAGAGTATAGAGAGATCACTCAGAAGGATCTAATCAATGTAATTGGGAGGATTTATGGAACATTAAAGTATGATAGATTAATCTATAAACTAGATAAACCAAACATCTTTTTTTTATATACCAATAATTAGTGTTAAACCCCATGTAATGCATAGGATTTATGTTTGTTATTATGTTTATTCTAAATTGTGATTTTTTTTAACTATTTAATTAAGAAATTTTAATATCACCTCCTTCCATGGTTATGCGTATGGTAGGTTCTACTCGCCACTGGGTTAAGTGTGGATAAGGTACCAATAGGAAAAAATTCTCTTCACTCAGTAAGCATGGTAAGCTATAAAGAACCGACTCTTATATCCATGGAAGACAGCAACCTCTGCCACGCTTATAGAAGTAGGCAGCTTTTCCCAGACATAAATTCGCAAGCATAGTACTATTTCAGTGATATTTTCCTTATTAGCCACGCCTCTATGAGTGGTGCTATGGCCCTATTTGGCAATTAGCTATTAGCGATTAGCTGTTAGCTGATTGTATTAGCTGTTAGCTATTAGCTGATTGGATTAGCTATTTGACTTAGCTGATTATATTAGCTGTTTATGAAAAAAGTATTTGGTGAAGTTAGCTGTTTCTAACAAAATTATTTGATAAAATTCTACTTATGCCCATTACTCAATTTCATTATTTTTCTAATAAAACAATTTTTCATTGGATATTTTTTTTTTCCAATATGAATTATGAATTAAGACTTATGTGATATATAAAATTACATTTATACTTTTTCCTATTTTTAGTACTTATTATCAAAATATCTTTTTAATGTTAAATATTTTCTTTTTAATAGCAATTGAAATTATGTGACATAAAAAATATTTATATATCATATCAGACTAACTAACATAAATTATTTGTTAAATTAAGAAAGCGCTAAAATTAGAAATTTGAAAAATTTGAAAAATTTAAAGCATAAGCATCCAACATTCAGGAATATTATTTGTGAATGACATTTAATGTAAATTTGTCCGAATTATAATGTTAGCATGGTCATTGTAATAGTAAATATCAAAAAACTCGTTGAAAAAACTATCCCAAATAACTTTTTGTAAAAGAGCTTTTTGGGTATAAAAAGCTAATCTAAAAAACTAATCAACCAAATACTCCAAAGAGCTTTTTGGCTAGAGTCGAACAGCCAATACCCCAAAAAGCTCTTTTTGCACCAAAAAAACTCTTTACAAAACATGGCCATGTATTGCATAACTAACTTTCAAATATCGTGTAGAGTAGCTAATTTTAGTAGGTAACTTTTGTCTTGGGGTGGAAGGGAACATTTTATATTAAAAAAATCTATATATTTTTATTATTTTAGAAAATGCATGTAACTTATTTTGACAATTTGAAGTGTGTGTGTGTGCGGGGGGAGAGAGAGAGAGAAAGTGTGTGTATGTATATATATTATACATGCATGTGTTGGTCATATTTACACAATGTCAAGTACGAGAACCATCCAAACAACAATACTAAATAGGTTTCAACATGCTTATGAAGTATGCATATCCAGTACCATAAGATAAGTTTTCCTTGCCATACATATATATAATATTGGAGCGAAAAGGATGGTGTAAGACTCCATAGTCCCAAGTTGACACTTCGAGAGCCTCTATTTGGTATCCCATTTTCTTGCATTTTGACCCTGGTTTCAACCTAAAAACACCAAACTCGTACATTAAAGGTTAAATGAAGGGAAAAAATGATATCGAATACAAGAAAAGGACCTGAAGATTTTAAGTGAGACAAAGAGAAAATATAATGAAGTAAATGGCTGGATGAAATCCTTAATAGCCTAAATAGATGAAATAGGAGGGAAAGCATTGACTCTAATATCTCCCATAAATCTCAATATAAAAATCGTTTCATTCTAGAAAACTTTGGCAAATAAACATCACCAAAGGTTGATTTCCAAATACGCTTACAATTGAATACAGAGTAAAACTTGTCATTTAATAAATAAGAAAATCCCTAAAACATTAGCAGATCTAACAAAAAACAGTTGTTACCTACAACCTATGTTAATAGAGAATTCTTGAAATTAGAATCATCCATCCATAAATTCATGCATAGGATAGTTTATTGTAACATCTAACGAGTCACATCGTAGCACCTAATCCAAAGAGGACATCAAAAACTATTTAAAAGAAATGTCAGGAAAAACATAAATAAATAAATGACGTCAAAGCCGACGGACAACACTTGAAAAAATTTCGAGCTCTCTTCAGCTGTTTCACTTATTCCACATACTAAGTGGCAAGAGAAGATGGAGTAGCTAAGTTGACAACAATAGTGACCGCTCCACTTGCATGTGAGCATCCGGCGCACAACTGCACATGCAAAACGTTACATACAGTGGGAATGAAGCTCATGTTCTCCTTCCTTGCATCAAGAAGAAAATTGCGCAAGTGTTCCATGAAGTAGGAAACCATGACCATAATAACCACAACATATCTACACAATGAAAATGGGTTGTTACTTTTCACATAGACTATTTGCATTTTCAAATTATTGAAGCAAAGCCAAATACAAACAATTTTAAAGTTGCCCCAAGGCACTTTTAGAACCAAGATGGTTCACAACTAAGCTCGACAAAGAAATATATCAATGATAAGTCCATAGACCATAAATTAACAAACATATCCAAAAAAAATATATCAATGGTAAGTCCATAGACCATAAATTAACAAACATACCCAAAAAAAAAAAAAAAAACCCAAGAGCTTAACCAAACTAGTTTTTCGCAAAAGCCATAGTGGCACCACAATGCTTCCCATTAAAACTCCAACTACATAATTGATTGCTTAGCTCAAATTCTGAAGCCTGCTTTTGAACTGCAGTATGCAGTAGTTGGTAGCATACATCTTCCAAGTAGAGACAAAATTGATTATCAGATATATTTCACCCAGGGGAAAAGAAATAAGGTCAACTCTAAAAAAGCTGAAAACTGTAGTTGAATGAACAGAATAACAAAAAATCTCATGCATTTATATTCTTTCGCCTAAGGATATCTATCTATCACAAACACACCAACCACATACCAACAAATTTGATTCAAGCCACAGTAGGACATTTCAATCAATAAAACAAATCCAAGAACTCTTTACCATCAACAAACCCAAGAAATCAATGGAGTTCTCCAACTGACTGTGTGTGTGTGTGTGTGTGTGTGTGTGTGTGTGCGCACACACACATACACACACGTATGTATGTATATATATGTATGTGTGTGCATATATGCATACACATGTATGTACGTATATATATACGTGTGTGTGTCTGTGTCACACACACATACAGATATATATATATATATACACACACACACATACATATATATGTATGCGTGTGTGTACGTAGGTATGTACTACGCGCGCGCGCGCACACACACACACACATTTCACCCAAAGATATCTATCTGTCACGAGCACCATAACTACACAACACCAAATTTGAACCAAGCCACTGTATGGCATTTCAATCCACAACACAATTCCAACAACCTTTTATCATCAACAAACCCAAGAAACCAAACGAGTTCTCAAACTGTCAATCATATGTGTGTGTGGGTATTTGTGTGTCTATGTATATGTGTGTGCTTGTGTATATACGCACACACGCACATACGCACACACAAACATACATACAAACACACACACACACACTCTCGCGTGCGCACAAACACAAACATTTCGCCCAAGGATATTCATCTATTATACTCACACCAACTATACAACAAATTTGAATCAATCCATGACAGGGCATTTCAATCCATAACACAAGCCCCGCAACCCTTTTCTACCAACAAACACAAGAAATCAATCAATTCTCTAATTGATAGTCATATATATCAAAACATGCAAGCTAATTTTTTTTAACTCAATGGTTGAACTTAGAATTTTTACATTTTGTAGTTTCTCGAGTAAAACCTTCTCAACCATGTGTGGATTAGCTTTGTAATTGCATGCATTCAAAACCTACTATAATTATGTCCAACTTGTAAAAATATGACATGAATAAATCAAATTAAAATTGAAAAACAGAAACGATAAGACTATTACCATGCATACAAGAGAATAATGTGTCGAAACCATATTTTCCCTTGAATGTACTTTCTAAGAATCCGGATTCTTTTTAAATACCTTTTCATCTATCTTCACTACTTCCTCATAATTCAACTAGAAAAATGTATAGGTTTATACGGATCTGAATTGAACAAGAATGAGTTAGAACATTAAACAATGAAGATGAAACTCTTGTGTGACTTAATTCTTAAAAATAAAGGGGTAAAAAGAAAGTATGTTCACCCAAAAAATAGATTCACTACATTTTGCTTTGGTCATTTGGCATTTCATTGCTCATTAAACATACTCGAAGGTCTTATATGCATGGTTTTGACCTGATTGTTCATTCCCATGATGGTCCTCTAGCAAAGGAATATATACATACATATACATAGAATTGATAATCATATATGCAAATAACATATCATTTAAAATAAGAAACTGCAAAATTCAAAAATGCCTTTTGATTTTCTATTTGAATAAGCTTTGATGATGTGCTACCTTGAATTGAAGTGTCACCTAAAGTAGAAGTCCCATTTCCTTTACGCCCAACAATAGGTTTAGCATTGCCATGATTGAACGAGCTCAAGTTTGCTCGTTTAGAAATTAGTGCAACGCAACCACTATTATCGGGTTGTTCACATATAAGATTTCCACCACCAGAATTAAGAGATCCAATTTTGATTTGATAATTTGATGGCTTCAACAAATACAATGGAATAATGACGTCTAAATTTTTATTGCTTAATAAAGATGGTGTCATAATTTATAATGTGTACATACCTGGGTAACTTTTAGTAGTTTTTGTTATCCATTGGACACTTCATTAGTGTGCTTTGATGAAATCGATCCTCTTTAAATGTCATTCACCACATACCCATAAAAAAAGAAGTTATTGATAGATAACACTGTGATTTAATTGAGCCTATAATGGCACTTCAACATAAATAAGGGTTAGTTGATGTTGAAGATATATCCTATGTGGTAGTTGAACAGGGTTAAAATAAAAAATTTAAAAAAATCTTAGTCGTTGTTCAAAGTGGCATTTTGAAAGCAATGAAAATCTTTACTTTCCACAAAAATTAAAAAAAGAAGATAATTACACTATTAGACGCCTACTTAAAGCACACGAGACTAAAAGGGCATCTCCAGACATGCATGACTTATGGCTTTAACATTGCTTAAGTCTTCTGGTGAACTAGTACTCTATGCATAATACATATACATTAGATAATAAATAAGAAAAACTTGTCGAATTAAAAACACATTAAAAATCATGTATATAAGAATAATAATGAGTAATAAAGCCATGTGTATGTTTCTAGTATGTAGCTGCGAATTTTGATGTGCTACGTACTGATGGTAGCATGAACCTCTTCTGAAATTTGGGCAAAAGAATTATAAAGATAAGCAAAACTAAAAATTCATGTCATATATCATTACAGAAGAAAACTCGCTCGTACCATATACTATAACTCTATAACCTTAATGACTCCGTGAACTAACTGCCGCTCTTTATAATGTAGGGGACACAATTCAGACCGCCTAGCTAAAATCAACAAGGAACCTATCAAACACACTTCCTGTTTTTATTATCGGTTACAGAAACACAGCAACCGAACCTTCTTAAGAGCATCCAAACTCTGCATAGTTTTGACATTTATTATCTCCCTGAGTTTGATTATGTTGCCTTCTCCATCTAAAATGGAAAATGAAATCATTAAAAATAAAATAATATTTGCATAAAATAACTTAATGATCTAATTTTTGCTTAGATAATAATATGATAAAAATGCATAGTTCAACTCTCATCTTTAAATCTAAACATGCATGACACTAAGCAGCACACTACATTGTTAGACCAAACGTTCTAAAGTTTATGAAATTAATTTGTTCAAAATTTTTGACTATTTCGGAATAATTTATGGACAAGGAAACTTAAGCAACATCTCAAACCATTGGTTTCTTGTTATAAGATTCTATAAACAACTAAAATACATACTACATGACAGTGGATGATTATCTAACTTTAGGTTAGACAATGATCTAATAGATTGCAGATGGTGGAACATGTAAGAAGATCGAAAAGGACTTTCATAACATTTATAATGAAAAATCAGCATTTTACGACAATGGGTTACGAGCAACTAAACAACATCGAATTCTACATTACTTATGACAAGCGTCTATTCATCCGCACTGAACCCTTCTGAAATATCAATAGGATCTGGATCAAACATCTGAGCCACATTATCCTCATAATTGACATCATCGTCATCAATATTCTCATCAATCTCAAATTCTATAGACAAGTGCTTAGTTGCTTCTTCATTCTGTACAGAGTATAAATACCCTTCGCAAGTGCGCATGATTGCAAACTAACTTTGACACCTGAATAAGAAACCCATGGATTGGGTACTAAAAAGAGGTCAAAGAAAATCTGTAACAAAAACAGAAGTAGCTTAGGTATACCTTTTGTGAAATGACTAACTTGGCTTATATATGTAACTTTTTTAAAAAATAAAACAAGCATATACAATTCTAAACGGGTGTTCCTGTCCAAAATACCCCCCCAAAAAAAAAAAACTCATTCATAATGAGATGCAATAATAGCAAAGTGAAAAAATGTCTTCAAAAAAAAAAAGAACAACATAATAGAAGTTAAATCATTATTAAATTTCAAACATAAGCCAATTAACCAACTTTGTTCAAAGAACCCTCACTCAACCATAGCCAATTCACTTGGTCTCGATATCCATGCTCCTTGCAAATGTTATGAGGCATGCATTGGGGGTAAAGCTCATCATTGGCTTGTAATGACCCTAAACGTAATGAGTATCCCTTAGTTTTGCCCCGATGACATGTGCTCATCCCTTATCATTCACATATTTTACATTAAACACTTGTACCTTGAGATGAAAAGATACATGGATTATCCTTTAAAGCCCTACTTTCATGTATCTTATATGAGAAATTCAAAAGAGTGAAATCTCTTTTGTCCTTCTTTAAATCAAGTAAATCCACATTCACTCAATCACATTAAAATAATATGACTTTGCACTTAGAAGAATAATCTAATTCATCATTTTTTTCTATAATATGTTTCTCACCTCAGTTTCCACCATAACCTGAGATTTTGACTTTTCTCTGGCTCATCTGTCATCTGTGTGTGAAAGTGATATATATTTGTAACAAATACATTTATACTCCTATAATTAATTGAGAACCAGCGATCATGACCCCAAAGGATCTTGATTCAAGGTCATCAATCTCTATGTTTGACAGCTAAGTCATAAGTGGCGAGAATAATTAGAACACACATATAAGGCCAATAAGGTCATGTAGATTGTACAAATTATAACGTGATTACCCTTTCTTGTAGCCAGTTAGGAAATTCTTCTAGCAACCACTTTTGCTTAAGTATATCAGTTGGTCATGAGGATAAGATGTCATACATTCATTTAAAAACAACCTGAAATTTATCATGATATTTAAATATTTCATTGTATTAAATAATAAATGTATGCCTAAATTAATTTCCGTACCAACCTGTGGTAGTTGTCAATGCCATCAAGGTAGAGGAGTACATATTGATGACCTTGGTTTTGACTTAATTCACCAAGTTCAACCATTTCCACCTTTCCTTTGTGTTGACCATCATGTCAAACAAATACGTATCCTCAATTAGATGGGCGACATCATTTCTTTGTGGTCGATTAAAACCATTTCCACTCCTTCAAAATACCTCAAACAAAAAGCTATATACTCTTGAGCAATATGTCCCTCTGTCATTGAGCTCTTTGGTTGCGCCCTATTGCATACAAGTGATTCCAAGGACATCAAAAATCTATATCAAATACGTACATATGCACACGTGTATATATGTGTACATATACATATATGTAAAGATAATTGGTAAATTATTATTGAACTGTATCTAAATATAGAGCTAATATTTAAGCATACATTGAAAGAGTGAATTCTAACCTTTTAATTGGATACATCCACCTATATAAAACTGCCCCCCAAGCTTTGCTTCCTTAGTTAATTGTACAATTAGATGCACCATAGTAGTAAAAAAAAACTTGGCGAAAATAATTTATGCATTCTACATCGGGTCACAATTACATTAGCTCCGGTTTTATCTAGTTTCTGAATAGTAAGCTCTTCAATACATAACTCCTAAAATATCGATAGAGTCCATATAAGATCTACAAGATCATTATCTTTTGCCGTCCTTAATGTAATCGAAAGTATATTTTGCATAAGATTATGACAATCGTGATATTTTAATTTGAATATCTTACACCATTTAAATTAACACAACAGGATATGTTTCTTGCACACCCGTCCATGACTCTCGGATGCTTCAAAACACTAGCTAGTCATGTCTTCTTTTCAAACGACAAAGTGTAATGAGTGTTGGGAGTTTATATTTACCATTTGATAGTAGAATGAGATGGTTCTAGCCTTATTTTAGTCACTTCAAGATCTTTTCGTGCCTCGAGTTATCTTTAGATTATTCCCTTAATAATGTCCCCAACAAATTATCATAGATGTTCTTCTAAATATGCATTACATGTAGATCATGGCAAACAGTGTTGAACTCCGTATATGGCAAATCAAAAAACATAGTCCTTTTTTTCCATATTTGTTGTTCCTTCTTTTTATCAATCTCCATATTTTGAGTTTCACCCTTACCATATGTAAATGTATCTTTAACTATGCTAGAACAACATTTTCATTGAGAGGTTTTAGAGCGCAACCATGTTCCACATTCTCGTAAAATCCAACTGCATCATATTAGAAGGGATGATCTTTAGGCAACCATCATCTATGACCCATAAAACTTGTGTCTGTTTTCTAACCCAACTGGCTGTCTAAATTTTACAGAGATAGGAAGAAAAATAACCCTTGTACTCCATTCAGATCAAGTGGCATATGCGAAAAAGTCGTTAAGAGCTGAATAAAGTGTTCCCTACAATTTAAAATGCATTTTGGTGTATGCAACACATGCATCTACCCCTTTCCATAGTTGTAACAACTCTTTTATTAGTGGTTGAAGATAAATATCAATATCTATGCCATATGCCTGTTGTCCCATAATTATCACGGAAAGAATGATAGAGGGTTGTATCGCAAAGCCGTGGTGACAAATTATAAGGAATGAACAACAAAAGCCAGGTGCTATGGACACTGCTTATAGCACAACCCCCAAAAAAAAGGATTCACTAATAAGTCCAATCTAATATTGCGTGGATCTTCTGTAAAAATATGATTTTTCTCATCAAAAGCTTTCAACGTCTTAGCATCGACTAGATGCCCAAGGATGCCATCCTTTATCCTATACTTATGATGTCAAAATCATATTTAGAGGACTCATACATCTTAGTAGCCTCAGGATAAGGAAAAATAAAATAAAACCTTATGTGGTGATTTCTTTTATTTGTCTCTCCATCGTGAAGTGTGACACTTATCGCACTCTTTTTGGTTTTCCCTCCCATTCCAATACAAAATGCAACTATTAGGGGAAGTATAGATTTTTTTTCAAAATAAAGTCCCAAATCCTTTTTTAATTGCTTACATTTACTCTAAGATGATGGAAATTGATTAACTTGGAGGAACACAATAGCTAAAAGTTCAAGTAATATATCAAAGGACTTCATGGATGACCCATCACCCATGTATGGATTTCAAATGAAACAAATGCAAAAGGAATGATAATTTTGAAAACTTTGGCCCTTGAAATAATTCTTATTCTGCTTGCTCAACTAGTTTTTTATATCCAACATCATTAATTTGTTCACTTAATACATCAATCAAAATCAGGTTCATCATCAAATTCATCATACTTTCTAATCATAGGATCCCTAATGTTAAATGCATTATTAGCATTATCATTTTGAATGCATTCTTGCTTATGTATCCCAAAAATGTCATTCA
>JAKOGI010002008.1:12500-97500 GCA_029747015.1 Carnegiea gigantea | reverse complement strand
CAATGTATGTATGAGTACTGGAGATCAGGAGTTATTTAGATCCTAGGCCTGACCCCTTTATATAGGGTCTAAACAGTAGGGGTTTTCCCTTTAAAGTAGAACCCTAGCCGCCAGGAGGAATCCCCCTCGGAGACAGAAACCCTAGCCGCCATCCGAAAGAGGCGATGAAAAGACACGTGGCACGACCGTGCCACGTGGCACGGTCACCCAATGCCACATGGCACGACACCCCCGTGCCAATTTTCTGCCTCCTTCGGCTTGGTGCTCCTTCGTCGTGGCATGCCCGTGTTCGCGCAGTGTCGTCCCACCGTGCCGATACTCGAATTTTGGGTCATAAAACCCAACAATCTCCACCTTGGACCAAAATCTTCAATGTTTAACTTTCCGTCGCCGCCGTCTCACCCCAAAGGGTGATGCCCCCTATGGGGCTATGCCCAACAGGGCCCTCAAAAACTGCGAATGCCAACTAAGTCCAAGCAATGCTTGAACTTAGCTCTGGGAGATGACTTATATGAACTTTCCTTCATATAACCTGTCACAGTAGA
The DNA here is from genome assembly GCA_029747015.1 of Carnegiea gigantea. Taxonomy (NCBI): domain Eukaryota; kingdom Viridiplantae; phylum Streptophyta; class Magnoliopsida; order Caryophyllales; family Cactaceae; genus Carnegiea; species Carnegiea gigantea. The sequence continues at coordinate 96,955 of JAKOGI010002008.1, read as the reverse complement.
TGCCTGCAAGACATAGAGGCCTCCTTGCCTCAAACCCTTCAGCAGAATCCTACTGCCCTTTGAGACCTTCAGAACTCCACCTTCAGCTGAATATTTGCACCCTTTGGATTCAAGGGTGCCCAACGAGATGAGGTTACGCTTCAAGTCAGGAACGTGACGAACATTCGATAAAGTCCTGACAACACCATCATGGGTCTTGATTTTAACAGTACCGATTCCAGTTACATTACATTGGGCATTATTGCCCATGTGAACAACAGTTGAATCAACTGAATCATATGTTGAAAACCAATCATTGTGAGGACACATATGATAGGTACACCCAGAATCAAGAATCCAATCAGAATCGCTCCCCCCTTCAGTGGAGGTAGCAAACAGAACGTCACCATCAGAATTAGATTCAGCAAATGAAGTTTCAGCAGGCTCCTGAGGGTTATCTTCTTCTTTCTCCTTCTTCTTTTGCAGTTTCCAGCAGTTAGCAACAATATGACCCAATTTACCACAGTAATTGCAGGTCTTACCAGCATGAGGATTTTTAGACTTAGAACGGTTCTTACTCCTATTACCGTTCCCCTTTTCAGTTGCTGTACCCCTTACTGCTAATCCCTCAGCAGAATCAGCATGAATGTCAAGATCAAACTTCTCTTTAGACAACAGGTTTGACTTAACATCTTCAAACGATATAGTATTAGAATTACTATATAGCATAATCTCCTTAAAATGTTTATAAGAAGGGGGTAACGACACAACAAGCAAAATAGCCTTATCTTCATCCTCAATTTTCACATCTAGACTCTCCAAGTCAACAAGAATAGAGTTAAACTCATTCAAATGCTTTTGGACAGGGGTACCTTCAGCCATACGAAAGGTATACAACCTTTCCTTCAAACGGATCATGTTGGCGAGACTCTTCGTCATGTAGAGTTCCTCCAGTCGAGCCCAAAGATTCACCGCAGTTGTCTTATCAAGCACCTCTCGCAGGACATGTGGTGTCAAGCACAACTGTATGGCTGAAGCCGCTTTCAACTCCAGTTCCTCCCATTCGTCTTCCGTCAACGACCCACGTCGCTTCTTCAGATCTTCAGCCCACTGTTCTTCTGTCATCTTTTCAGGTTTCACGTGAGGTCCCTTCAGAACATCCCACAACCCGTGCTGAATGAGAACTGCTCTTATCTGCACCTTCCAGAGATTAAAGCTAATTTCCCCATCGAATTTCTGAATATCTACCTTCATGATAGAAGACATCCTATAACCAAAGCTCTGATACCACTTGTTAGGAATAATATTAGAGCAACAATAATAGCGGAAGCGATAGGATGAGTTAGAGATTCAGAATTCAAGTGAATAATAGAAAACAGAAATAAGAAGACAAGAGATTTAACGTGGAAAACCCAATGTGGGAAAAACTACGGACGGCGACAGCACCAGAACAATTCACAATGAGCAGGAAGAATACAACACGATCACAATCACCACAGTGATTTGATCTAAGAGCAGAATTACAACCTCTCTATTGTAATCTCTCACAAAGTGCTTCTACCTCTCAATGTATGTATGAGTACTGGAGATCAGGAGTTATTTAGATCCTAGACTTGACCCCCTTTATATAGGGTCTAAACAGTAGGGGTTTTCCCTTTAAAGTAGAACCCTAGCCGCCAAGAGGAATCCCCCTCGGAGACAGAAACCCTAGCCGCCATCCGAAAGAGGCGACGAAAAGACACGTGGCACGACCGTGCCACGTGGCACGGTCACCCAGTGCCACATGGCACGGCCGTGCCACATGGCACGACACCCCCGTGCCAATTTTCTGTCTCCCTCGGCTTGGTGCTCCTTCGTCGTGGCACGTCCGTGTTCGCGCAGCGTCGTCCCACAGTGCCGGTACTCGAATTTTGGGCCATAAAACCCAACAATATGTATGTATGTATATATGTGTATATGTATGTGCATATGCGTGTGTGTATATCCGTAATTATACATGTCATCTTATCCATTGGTTATTGCCAACATTAAAAACAGTTACCTCATTGCCACCATCACTAGTTATCTCACGATATTTAAAAAAAAAAGTCTCCATCATTGTCAGGATAATTGACAATCTTCATCTAGATTTGCATGTATATCTTAGTTTCTCCTTGAAATTTTATTTATAACTAGTAGTGAATTATTTTAGTTATTCTAAATACATAGCTTGTGTTTGTTACAATTAAAAGCTGAAAAAATGCAGCAGTGAAAGAGGTTGTATTTTCATTAAAACCTATTCAATTGAACTTGGGAATGGAGAATTATGTGAGCAGTAATCAAGAACAAGAAATTATTTTGAATTATGAAAGAACTCATGAACAAGTAGTAGGGAGAATTGACAAGGTCAGGAAGCGAATCTTTCCTGCTCATCAAACAATATTATTCATTTAATATTAATACTTTTCACAGTAAGCTTTAATTAATTTACCAAGTAAAAATTAATTAATGATGAAGACCACATCTTATTATCAATGGTTCTTATCAATTTAATTTGAAGTGGTTAGAATACCATTTGTGATGACTACAATAATATAGTTCACTTTTCTCCACAGTGCAACGTTAAAAGGGCATAAGATGGAGTTGTAAACTTCTCTTTGGGGGGGGGGGGGGAGGGAAGAGAGGATTCTAGTTCATGGCTTGAGATCCGCTCCAAAAGCCAAATATAGGAGAGTTATTGAATTTTGATCTACTTTGCATTGGTTAGGAATCATTTGTGAATTTCCATGCTCCTAAATTCAGTGTTTAGCTGATTTTTCGGTCCAAAAGTCATTCAATTAATGAGAAAATATTAGAGAGAGAAATAGAGAACTAAGAAGACAAAAATAGGGGCACAGTAAGATCATAATGGTATCACTGGAGGATGAAGTATCTCACTCTAAAGCAAAAGAAAAGCCCCAGCTATCTCTTTACATAGACACTGGTACTTAATCTATCTCTCAGTTATCGCTTTAATTCTATTACTAATCATGCTTTTTTTCTTGATGTTGATCCTTGTGTTTTTTTTGTTTGTGGCCAAATTTACTTGTATATATAGACTTGAGATTTCAGACTCGTTCTTATCATTGTATATTTGAGGGTAAAGTACTATCTGGGTTAAAGATATGATGGACAAATTTGACACATGTGATAAAGTTCAAGCGATCAAGATCTCTAACTGGGCAATGTAGTTTAGGCCAACAGATTAGGACAAATCCTTCTGTCACTTTTTGATTCTAATAACTAACGTACCTTTCAATAGCATAACTAATACCCTCATGGCGTAGTTACATAACTAATAAAGTGTTACTTCATTTGCTTGCAAAACTACGTTCAGATCCAACTAACACGAAGAACACCTCAGAAACATTCTCTTTACTTGTTAAGGGTAAGGCTGCATGCATCATGCCTACCCAAATGCGATCCATAATGGGTTGTTGTTTCCGACTTGCTGCTATTGTTGTTGACTAACAGGATAAACTGGATTGTGAATGTTTACAGAAGGGAAACCTGATGTGGTCAACGACAACCCTATTGAAGAAGTGAGGCTAACTGTACCTATTACGGATGATCCAACTATTCCTGCGTTGACATTTCGAACATGGTTCCTTGGGCTAACCTCATGTCTCCTTTTAGCATTTATTAATAACTTTTTTGGCTTCCGCCAAAACCCACTTTTTGTTTCTTCAGTCACAGCCCAAATAGTTGTTATGCCATTAGGAAGGCTAATGGCAGCCACTCTACCAACGAGAGCCATCATCTTGCCCTTGACAAATTGGTCTTTTTCATTGAACCCGGGGCCTTTCAATTTGAAGGAACATGTTTTGATCACTATATTTGCTAGTTGTGGTGCTGGAGGGGTTTATGCTGCTCATATTATCACCATGGTTAGGGCTTTCTACAAAAGAAAAATGAATGCTTTTGCTGGTTTTTTGTTGGCTGAAACCACTCAGGTTGGTGTACTATTTAAGTCAATATTGCATGATATCTATATGCATATATCGATATATTAATGTACATTTCTAGTTCATTAATTAATATGAATGATATTTTGATCCAGCTGCTTGGGTATGGATGGGCTGGTCTATTCAGGAAATACCTTGTTGACTCCCCCTACATGTGGTGGCCAGCAAATCTGGTCCAAGTCTCTCTCTTCAGGTTCTTTCACTAACTATTGCTCCCTCTATCTCACAAAACTTATTAGCACTTCCTGAGACTAATATTTCAAAATTGTTGTTAAAGCTCTTTAATCAAGGTGGGAAGAAACATCTTATCCGGAAAATTATAGAAGTAGACAATAAACTACTTACATTTTGTTAGGCTTTTACATGATGGTGTGGGTATTTATATTTAACCTATGACAACTTACAATTGATTATACTGACCAATTACCTTGTGTTACAGGACATTGCATGAAAAAGATGACAGAATAAAGGGAGGATTGACTAGACTTCAGTTTTTTCTCATGGTGGTCATCACGAGCTTTGCCTATTATATTATACCAGGATACCTTTTCCCTTCCATTGGCTGCCTCTCAATCTTATGTTGGATATGGAAGAACTCTATTGTTATGCAACAAATAGGATCAGGTCTCAATGGATTAGGAATCGGTGCAATAACCTTAGATTGGAACACTGCAGTGAGCTTCCTAGGGAGTCCTTTATCCACCCCTAGCACCACCATCATGAATGTCATGGCCGGGTTCTTTTTGTTTGCGTATGTGGTTGTCCCTATTGCTTATTGCACTAATGTATATCAAGCGAAGAGGTTTCCATTTATTTCCTCCAAAACATTTGATTTTTCTGGGCAACGGTACAATGTGTCTCGTGTTATGAACCCCGAAACCTTTACCCTCGATGCGAGTGCCTACAGAGGTTATAGCAAGCTCTACATTAGCATCTTCTTTGTGTTTTCTTATGGACTCAGCTTTGCTACTCTATCAGCTACCATATCACATGTTGCTCTATTTCACGGAAAGTAAGTATTATGAAGTCCAATATGTGTAGTAATACAAGTACACTTTGCAAGAACAACACGAATCTAATTATCCAAGTTAAACCACCTAGAACCTAGGCAACTCAAACGGAGCTAATTATAGTTTTATTTATTTTTATTTATCATCTGCCTCGTCTTTGTAAGCTATCAAACTAGTTATAAATCCTCAAATGATTGAAAGTGGAATCACCATGCCTTCAGACACATCAACTGTAAATTAATATGAGATAGCATGAATAAAATTACATGAAGAAACTCTATTACTAGTACATCTTCATGACACTTATCAGTTAGTCACTATAACCTTGCATGCATGCAGATCAATATGGCGGTTGTGGATGCAAACAAGAGCAGGTGATGATGTTGGTGACGTACATTCCAGACTAATGAAAAAGAATTATGAACAAGTTCCACAATGGTGGTTTTATGTTCTATTAGCTATTACATTTGGGTTGGCCATGCTTGCATGCGAAGGTTTCTCCAGACAACTCCAACTTCCATGGTGGGGTCTTATATTGGCATGTCTAATTGCTATAGTTTTCACCCTACCAATTGGCATCATCACTGCTACAACAAATCAGGTTATACATTCCTATCGTCATTGAATTGATTTTGTGAGCCATGAGTTTAATAGTTTATTTTGATCAGTGATACTAGTTTGGTTACCTTTCGATGTTTTTGTTCGACTGTTTAGCAACCAGGTCTCAATGTGATAACTGAGTTGATAATTGGGTATCTTTACCCGGGAAGACCACTAGCGAATGTTACTTTCAAGACCTATGGCTACATCAGCATGTCTCAAGCTCTTTGGCTCATACAAGACTTCAAATTAGGACATTATATGAAAATCCCCCCTAAATCTATGTTCATTGTCCAGGTAATGACCATTATTATTTAATAAGTTCAGCAAGTACTATATTTATCCATCTATATTGCTTATAGGTAACTGACGTATTATTGCATATGTATTGAACAGCTAGTCGGAACGATGGTTGCATCTTTAGTGTACTTTGCCACAACATGGTGGCTACTCTCCGACATCAAGAGTATATGTGATGCAAGCATGCTTCCCAAGGGAAGTCCATGGACATGCCCAAACGATGAGGTCTTCTACAATGCCTCCATCATATGGGGAGCCATAGGTCCAAGGAGAATGTTTACTAGTCATGGAAATTATTCGGAGTTGAATTGGTTCTTTATGATTGGGTTACTAGCTCCCGTTCCCGTATGGTACTTATCTCGGAAGTATCCTGAAAAGAAATTTTTTAAGCGTATCCATATACCCAACATTCTAGCAGCAACGATGAGCATGCCACCAGCTAGGTCAATAAATTACCTCACATGGGGAGTTGTTGGAATGTTCTTTAATTACCATGTATATAGATCTTACAAAGGGTGGTGGGCAAGGTATAACTACATATTGTCAGCTGGGCTAGATGCAGGCATTGCTTTCATGGGGATATTACTTTACTTTTGCCTCCAAGGTGAAGATATTTTTGGAATTGACTGGTGGGGCTTGACTTTGCCTCAAGATGACCATTGTCCCCTAGCAAAATGCCCTTTAGCTCAAGGGATTAAATCTAACGGTTGCCCTATTCTTTGATATCTCCTCTGTACTCTTTAGTTTTTTCCTTCCCAAAATAGGTTGGAACTAATCATTGAAAAGGAAAATTTTGACCAAGTGTTTACGATTGCTTCTTTCTTATTTGGTAAACATCTTTTTTCTTGGGGGGTGGCTTAACATCTATATTTACAACTATCATGGGAAAGTCAAGCACTTATACCTTATTTATAAACCGACCAATATTAAATAGGCACACGCATTAACCTATTGTTGTAATGAAAATGTTCAATCGAATTCTCTAAATTCAATAATATTAGGGTGTGACTCAGAGGTGAATGGTTTACTATCATAAAGGCATATAGAGAAAGCAAAAGGGTGATGGCAACCTCTTGAGTCTTGATAGGATTTCCTCAAAACTAATTCTTTAAGAATGCATCTCTTTTTTGTTTTTAAATTAAGAAATGCTATATGTTTAACTTTGATAACTTCACTGGGATAGACATGGGCATACAAGAGGCCTTACTCGAAATTGTCACTATACTTTTCAAAGTATTAAAAAAATATTTAATTTTTTTAAATGCCTTTAAACCTGTTCAACACAATCAAAAGCATCACATGACTTTTTGAATATTAAAAAATACCCTATCATGTTTGCATTTTTTGTTAGTTTAAACAATGTTGGTTCCATTTTTAGCTTCAACTTGGATAAGTGACATTTTTTTAATCTAATTTGAAAGTTTGGTGGCAAGCAAAATTTTGTGTACAATAGGATTATCGACATAAAACGATCTTTTTCATGTGAGATTTCAAAAATAGAGAGAATCTAGGTTGTTTGATTAATCTCCCATGTATATGGTGACTAAATATATGTATCTTTACATCCACTAGTAAAGAAATAATGTTCACAACAGTAAAAGAAGATCTTGGAATAATCATACAATGGTAGCGACAGTTATAGCATAGGTCTTACTTGCACAAAGTATGGTGAGATTTAGATGTATACGACTCTACCTATGCGAGCATCACTGCTCATAGAAAGACTAAATTCAAGAGGCCTACAAAGAAACTTTAAAAAAATATTTTTGAATTGAAACTATTTTGACACAAAAAAAAAAAGATAACAAAAAGCTAAGGGTGATACATTAAATATGCCGTACGCATCTCTAGTATTTATATAATGTCAGTGGAATTTAATAGCTATGGTAAGTACTAGTTGCATGTTGATGCTTTGCAATATGTGATAACATGTGAGCTTAGAAACTCCCCCCCCCCCCCCAAAAAAAGAACCTTTTTCCATGAGAGCAACATGCAGAATGTTGTCTCATTCTAAAGTGGCACTGATATAAGAATAACAAAGTACATAGGCGTAAAAATAAGAATTAAATAGGACACATTATCTATTGTGGTTTCCCTTATTATCCCAATACAACAATCCTTGTATATGGAGCAAAGATAGTTAATAAGTGACAAGATCATAGGGACGAATTAGTCAAAAGCTTTCTATGTGCTTTCCGTGTGTAGATAATGATGAAATTCATTAGCATTTATCTTTCAGTAATGAAATTTCATCTTTTTTCTTTGATTTTTTCACTCAGACTAATTCAAAAAATATTAAAAGAAAATGATCTTATATTAAACATTAATGTACATTTAGTATTAAGTTTATATGTTGAATAGGTCCGCTTTCTATATTTAATCCTTTTTATTTACCTTTGAGAATTGCATTTCACACATATTTTATTATTCTAATACTAAATGATCAAAGATATTCCATTATGTATAAAAATATTATTAAATGGGTATTAGTTAACTCAATTGGTGAAATCTCTTGGAGTTGTTACTAAAAACTAAGTTTGAATCGCACTTGTATCAACCTTTAAGCTTCATTCATCAAAAAAAAAAAAAAAATATTGTCAAAAAATATAACAGTAAACCCACAAATCCATAAAATTACAATAATCTTGGAATTTTATCTCTCTCTCCCCTTTTTTTCTGGTGCAGATGAGTGGGGTAAAGTTTCGAAAAAAGGTCGACAACTGCATATGATTTATGAGTACTGTGAGTCCTCATGTATGAAAATTGCGTTAGTCTTGTAAAAATAATTCACTTATTAAAGGTGACTTGTGTGTTTTGGGTTCTTGCTTGGAGATTGGGTTTCCTTGAAATAGAGTTCTAGTGGATTAGCTTGCTTATCATTCATTTTTTTTTAAATCTTTGATTAAAAAAATGATCTTTCTAACAATCAGCCCATAATACAATCAACTTCATTCTTTTTTTCATAGTATTCTTAGGCCATGTTTAGATTGAAGAAAATTCATTGGAAAGAAAGTAAGGGGGGAAAAAAGTTTAGAGGGAGAAAAAATTGAAAGAAAATTAGGTTTTCCCCTCTTGTTTGGTATGAATAAAAATAGATGGAAAAAACAAGTGGAAAAATTCATCTAACAATTCCAATTTCATCAATCTAGTGTGTCTATCACATTCTCTATCTATCCCCCTCTACGGGGCCATCCCATTCCATTAAACATGACATAACTATCAATTGAGCCCCACATTAACGGAGAGAAAACAATTGCCTCCAAACTTACACTATAAAAGTTTGAAATTGCGCCATATTAATTTCAAGCAATTAATTTCAAATTGAGTCCCGAATTGTAATGAATTCTATGAGACATGCAGTTTGGGAGATGCAAACACTTATTTGCGGTAGTGGTAGTGGGGGAAGTGGCAATGTCGATGGCATAAATTGATGGTTTTAGGGGAACGGTGGATATGCTCAACAACCGAACAGGGTAGGATAGGGAGGAGGAAAGAAGGAGAGCGAGCTAGCCATGTGAGAGTCGAGATTCTCATGTAGAGGAAGAGAGACTTTCACGACAGGAGAACGGGGGGGGGACAACTCCGAGGGTTGGGATTTGTGGTGTGAAAGATTTTCATCAAAATTTGTTTTTTTTTCCTTCAATCCAGAGGTAAAAATTAATTTTTCCTTTTTTTTCCCCTTTCGATCGCATATTCGTAAGCTCAAATACAACCTAAATCGTTTGCCATGTTACTTCTGCAAGTACTAGTCTCTGTTAGTGACAACTTACAATGTGACACAACCACCACTTTTGCTTTCAATGTCTAACCGTCTATGGTGATCTCCTTGCCAAATACAACCAACAAGTGCACTTGGGGATAACCAGTTCAATCCAGAGGACCTACTTCTGTTTGCGAAGGAACAAATAGACTATATTATGGGTTCGAACCCACAGGGGAGATCGAGCATAGTTGGGTTCAGAAACAACCAACTAAATGAGGTGCATCGATTCTGGTGTTGCCTCAAGTTGTGTTGGTGAGTTGTGCTGGGAGCTTCATTGATTGGTTCACTAAGAATGCCCCAACCCCAATGAGCTTACCGGGGCCACTGTGGGTGGCCTGACCACGATGGCTACTTTGAAAACATTCGTCATATTGGAAATTATAAAGAGCCAGGTACTTATGTTAACTCTGTAGCCATTGGATCCTAGGCTAGATTGGCGGCTGGACACTGATAGTTTGTACTTGTCCTATCACTTTGCATCGGTCCTTCTCATTTGTTCTATTATCAAACAGGGCAATGTAAAGTAACGAGGAAAAAAAAAAGAAATTTATTTCCGTATATTCATCAGTTTAATTTAATTTCGTAAGTTGATTTTCTAAATTTTCTAATCACTTTCCTCTCATTTTTAGAAGGCAAATTTTTGACAGCAAACAATCAAATTTATCATATTTTTTCAATCAGAATGTTTTTCTTTCTATTTTCCTTCAGTCTGTTGGAGAAAAATTCAATTTTTGTATATATTTTTCCCATTCCATCCTTCTTTCCTAAATTCAAACACAGCCTAAAATCATTTGTCTTGTTGCCTATACAACCACCACTCCCTACCAGTCACAGCTCCGGCAGCAGCAGAGGGGTTCATCATCCTTCCAGGGAAGCCAAGTGTGGGAATCCGAAATATCACGCAGAAGTTTGGTCGAGAGTGAGGATCTGGGAACTCTTTGGCGTAGGTAATAAGGTGACACAATTGGCTACAGAACCTGCCGAATTCTCGAAGCGCAAATATGAGGTTTCCAGCACGCCCTTTCGCTTTCACTGTCGCCTTGATCTTCTTTGTACCCTTGTGTTACTCTATTCCCTTCATCGTACTCCATGGTATCATCTCCCTCTGTCCCCTACGCCTCTATTTATTGATGTTACTCTCGCCTATTGGTTGTTCATGGGCATATTCATTTTCAGGGTATCAATTTCCTTTATTGCCTACTGGTCTGCCTGTGCACGTTTTTGTTGTTATGCGATTGAAATATTGAATTTAGACCCTGTAGACATAGTTACATGAGACTTGGGTACTACTACTCGCAAGGTGCTGAATGTGGATGTGACTTTGACTTCTGTTCAAGATAAAAAGAGGCATAAATCTCGAGAAAGATATGCTAGTCTCTGTGGCTGAGTTAGTGTGAAATAACACTAATTCGTTGAATACACTGCTGTTAATTTAGGGATAAATTTGTGTGTTCTATTGGACGCCCAAATATAGATATAGATATAGATTATAGAGGCATACTATTTTGGGTGGAAGCCTTCAAATAGATGTAAGTTGTAACAAGAGCTATTGGCGTTGATGATGTCTGTGATTGTGAGGAAGACCATTATATGAATAGTATGTGATTGGGTAAGCTATCTTGTAGTGCTTTGCCCATTGGAAACAGAGAGCTAATGGATAATGATGATATTCTCTTAACTTGTTGATGGCCAAAATTATAACTCAAAAACATATCCTGACTGACACAAGAAGCACGGACACCGATACGACATGATGTCGGCACATGGACACATGATTTTGCAAAAAAGTAGGATACGGCATGTATAGGGGACACGCATTGGTTAGAACATATTTATTCTATTACCACGAAATGTGAAGGGCATAGCAGGTAGTCAGTCAATTGTGATACTGCATCCTTTTAATACATTCATGTACCAGGGAGACCAAAATCCGAGTGTCTCTTGTTGGAGATCACTTCTTCTGTGATTGTCTTGATACAAACTGGAATGAGTCCCAAGTCATTGTCGTGGAATTACCCTCAGACAAGCGGTGCGTACTCACCTTGCAACGTTAAGGATTTGAACCCAACGCTTTGCAAGGGTTCCTTTACCCCGTCTCCCCCTCACAAGTGGGCTCCTTATCTGACCTCAGAGCCCTCTAAGGCCTCTCCACTCCCAAAAGTTGTAGTTAGTGAAGAATTACCATTTCAACTCACATTTTAATATATCCCGTATCCAAAGAAGAGGTTCCTATCTTCCTTGTGGCATGACCGTGCATCTTTTCGGTGATTGCCGTTGATCTCAGGGGGAAGAATGAGCATAGATCTGAGATATTAATGAGACACCCTTTTGTTCTTTATGACTTTTATATACTGGAATATAGTCTGGTTGTGCCCCCAGTTGGTATTATTCATGGCTTATGAGGCCATGAACTTTCCACCATTTACATTGAACTTCCTACTAATAATTCAAATTCATCTTACTTTAAGTATGAGCATGTATGATATGACTTCTACGCGGATAATCCATTACAGGAAGAAGCATCAATTTAAATAGAATAGTTTCTGGCTTACTCAAGAGACATTGAAGTAAAGCTTTACGGCCTTTGCAGATGCGAATGTTAACCCCCTCTATTTCTCTAGTTTCGAGGTGCTTTTATTTGTCGATAAGCAATCTACAAACATCCAAAAGTACCAAAACTATATTTGAGTTTTTGAATGTATATTCTGAAAGATACTTCTTGTAAGTTGTGTCATTGTTGTGGCTTGATGTGAAAAAAACATCCTTTTGCTTTGGAGAAGCAATTTAAAACCATTAAGAAAACCTCATATGAGGAACCACATAGGGTTACGTCCCCATTGGAAAGGGAGAGGCAAAACTACACCTGAGTTGGTGAATTGCTCCATCTACTGCCAATTATTTTTTGCTAGGGCCTCAACTTTGTCTCATGAATGGTCTTTCACTCCTCGTTGTGCAGCCAGATGAAGCGTCCATGAGAAATGTGATGTTTTACCTGGAAGGATGGAGGTACTAACCCATCTTTTGTCCCATAAGGAGACTTTTGATGCAAACTAGGAAGAGGTTCATCATTATTAGACTATTAGTTGCTTAGTTCAATAGCATTATTTGCTGCAAGAGGGAGTCCGACTCTACCTCTTATGAGCATGGTGTAAGCTCCTTACAGTTGGTGAGAATTATAGGAAGACTTAACTGTGGTGTTTGTGATTCTTAACATGATTATCCCTCATCAAAAGAAAGGTTAAGAAACTTGTATATAAGCTTAGTGTGTTACTTTACTTGTTGTCCATTGGTCTGATGAGGAATCTTCTCATGCATGAGATCTCGTCTATTAGTTAAAAGTTAGAAAACTGTGTAGTTGCCTTTATTTTGGTGATCCTAAGACATTCTTTTTGGCCCCTTCAGTTTCTTTTTTGTGTTTTGGAAGCATCGCATGGAAATATTTTAACTTCTGATACCTTGCAAAAGAAGGGAAAGATCCTGCTAGCCAGGTGCTTTGTAGGAAGGGCATTTGGAATCAGTGCAGGACTTGTTGCTTTACTGTCGGCTCACGAAGGCACTTCTTTGGGAGCTTGCGTTCAGTTGTCTGGTCAGTTGGGTTTTTCTTGGATTGCTTCTAATTCCATTGGGAACCATCTTTTGGCTTGGGAATCCTATGGTAGGAAATGAGCAGGAGGAAGGCCACAATATTACCCCTAAAAAGCATAAACACTCTCCATGACTTCACGTATCTGTGTGTATAAGACACTCACACTCTTCGGACACTCTCAAAACGCATAGAAAACATATAGACAACATGAAAAAATTAGGTTATATTATTGATAGTTGTAGATTGCACATACTATGAACAATTTGCCATTGTTCTCATCCAAACATGACCCTCTCAAGGATAAAGACATAAAACAAATTACAAAAATATAACTAATAGAATAAATATTTTCTAGCCACTATGTGTCCGCTATACATGTTGCGTCCTACTTTTCTGAAAAATCATGTGCCTTTGTGTTGGTGTCATGTCTTACCCGTGTCACGTATTGGTGGATGTGCTTCTTAGATTACCTTATGTGATTTTTTGGATCATTTGATGAGAGGAATCGAAGGGTCTTCTACGGTGTCAAAACTTCTCTTCATCATGTAAAAGGATTTCTTTTGCTCTTCCTCTATTGATGTGGCTCTCTAGAATGGGATACCTCACTCTCCAAGCCTCAAGCAAAAATCAAAAATGAAGAGGGAGACCACTAAATGAAATTTGTCGCTCGTACTGTTGGAGGACTCCTCACCCACTCCTTTTGGCAGAGGATGGTGAATTCTTTGAGAAAGTTTGGGTTTTTAGCAATTCCCTCTAAAAGATTAGCCACTAAATTGTCCATTAGGTAGCCCAAAAAGTCCCTTGATTAAAACATAGCACAATCATATTTGCAACGTTTCTAGGTCTGTTTTCTCTTTATAACTTGCAAAATAATTGGAATTTGGAGGAGTGCCATAGCACGTCGGAAATGGATTTTCGAAGCTATACATCCATACCAAATTGACCAAAGTCAGAGCCCATTTACTTGCTTAAAAGTGAGCTAGAAGATGAAGAAAAATTCTGGACATAAGTTGGAATTATAATTTAAGGAGAGGCCGTGGACAAGTGGAGGAAAAATACTCGGCCTCCTTATTTATGGCTATTAAGTTCCTTTCCAATTGCCGCCCACTTAGACTTAGAACCCTTGAAAAGGTCCCAAGTCAGTGAGGACCTAGGAGGTTCAACCCCTAACGGCTCATTTCATCAGGTAATCAAGGGAGTTTCTCGAATCAAGGCCTTGACTTTGTGGTGATCGTTGGACTTGGTCACTTGCTTTGCATCAGGTATAGGTATGAGTATAGGTCTGAACACCCTCTGATATGTGCGCAATACTTGGTTACTTACCTACTTGGTTTAATAAATTGTTCTCTATTTGACTTGGATTTTGAGAAGTAAGGTGATTACCTACTTGGTATTTGTTGTTACAAATGTATTCTTGTTAGATTTTTTGAACCTTGCATAAAGTTGTTGATTGCTTACTTGGCTAGGATATTTATTTTTGCCATTATTTGTGAAATTGTGGAAAAATGTTCACTTTTAGGTTCAATGAATTGTGTACTTTTATGTGCTACAAGTATGTGTTTTGCCGCACCTACCAAAGCTTAATCTAACAAATTGTTTGATTTCACATTTTTGGACAATAAGCTCCCATGCAACATTTTTGTAATTTTCCGATGGTCCAAATGCAAATTGCCCATTGAATGTGGGTTCCATACGGGTATTAGTCTTTATTTTCCACATGTGCTCAAATATAACTTGCAAAATCCAGTAGGTATGCATATGCCGCTCTATTCCAAAACCTAATTAGTGTGGTATATACGAGTATTGTTTTTGAAAATGGGTATAGGTGTTGCTATGATTGTACAACTACTCTTGTCTTGGACTTGCCCCTATTGCCATATGTAAAAATAGGTATTATGGTGGTCTGTATTCTTAAGAATCCTTGGGTACTCACTAATCACTATAACATTTTGATAACTTCAATTACATTTTTCCTCGGAATTTGTTGGCCTCATGCTTTGCCGACTCTACCTCCAAAATCTCTAAGATGGTTAAAATATCCCTCTAAATTGTTTTAATGAGCATAATGGTTTTGGTTGCACCATGAATTATTTAGAATGGTCCTATAGTCCCTTAAAATATTTGGACTCTCTAGGAGTAATCAGTTAGGAAGTTTATGAAAATTTTCATAACAATTAGTAACATTTCGTATAATGGCCTTTACACTTGTATGGCTTGAGAGTCTTCACCTTTTGAATACTGTACATGCAAAGCCTCTTATGTTGTTCTAAACATCCCCTAGACTGTTTCAATCACTATGAAGGCTTCATTTGCAACATCTTATAGATTTTACAGGGTGTGATTCTATAACATCATGAGAATGAGCATTATTGGTGAATAAAATTCTTGTTAAACTATTGAAAGTGGGCCTGAGATTATGAGAAACATTTTGAGAAGTCAGTAAAATGCACATTTCATTTTTTAGACCGCCTAATAGCAATAGTTTTGCAATGTGATCTCTGCTTTTGCTCTTGTGGAGATTGTCGGGATCTAAAGTGCATAAATAAACAAAATACGATCTTAACTATAACATGATAAACCTTGACCTAAATTGGTATGTTATTGGGTTGGATAATGTCGGCCGGAATAAATTATTAGGACTTACAATTTGGTAACTAAGAATATATATATCGTTTTTGGTAAGTAATTAAGAGGTATATTAAATGGACACTAAGGGGATGTCACCAATGTACAAAAGGGGCAAATACAAAAACATTATGCCCTTAAGCTTTCATCCACAATGCAATCGACAAAAGCCAAAAAATTTAAATTTTTGTTACCACTGAGTCTGACACTCCAACTATATGACCTCAAAAAATAGAGCTTAGAAATCTTGAAACGACAAGACTTTGTTCTAAAAAATACTACGATTTCTCTTCTTGCAAGGAGCCCACCAAATAGCCAAAGGAACCATGTTCCAAACTCCAAGGACCCAACTCTTCTTCATCCTTCTCCTCCAAGCCACTATCACATTTCTCACATTAGAAGGTTGAATCCAACTAATCCCCATAAGAGAGAGAGATAAATCCCAAAGCAAAGAAACCCGCTGACAATGTACAAGGAGATGATCCACAGTTTCTTCCTCCTCCAAACACATGGAGCATCTACTGGGACCTCTAAAATTTCTTTTTTTAAGGATGTCATCCGTAGGAAACTTGTCTATGCTGGCCGCCCAAGCAAAGAAACATACTTTTGTGGGAGTTTTAGACTTCCAAATGGACTTGGCAGCAAAATCACGACCATCCAAGACTTCAAATTGTGTGGAACAAAAACTCTTGACGCTAAGAGATCCCTTAGAGTTTAGTGGTCACACAATCTCATCCTTGCTAAGAATATGGTTTGTGCAAAGACTCAAAAGGAAACCCTTCCACTTTCCTTAGATTAAAAAAATAAAAATAAAAATCTGAGTGCTAGATTTTTTTTTCCCTTGATAAGTAATGAAGAGGTATATTGAAAGGACACCAAAAGTATGTCACCTATGTACAAAAGGGGCAAATACAAAAAATTATGCCCTTAAGCTCATAATGCAATCTACAGAACCTAAAAAGTTCAAATTCTTCTTGCCATTGAGCCCTACACTTCAACTATACAACCACCTGAAAAACTAGAGCTCATAGTCTTGAAATGACAAAGCTTTGTCCTAAAAAAAAATGGCGATTTCTCTCTTTCCAAGTCGCCTACCAACTAACCAAAGGAATCACATTTCAAACTTCACGAGCTTAACTCTTCTTCATCCTTCTCCTCCAAGCTACTACCACATCTCTCAAATTAGAAGCTTGAACCCTTTCTTCGCCTAGGGGACCTTCTTCTTCTTTTTGGGGGCGGGCCAGCCATACCTCTCACATGCTCTTGTAATCAGCAAGCTCCCTATCAACTCCGATTCGGTCAATGTTCCGTTAGTGCTCACCCGACCATGAATCTCTCTTACTCTACCCAACAATCTGTAAGAGTTTCCATAACCAAAATGAACAAGTCGCCTTGTCTTAGATCTCTTGAATTAAGAAAAAGTCAGATGCTTTACCATTAATTGAGATAGAGAAACACACAGTGGAAATACAAAAAGAGATCCAATTCCTCCACTTGTCAGGAAAGCTCATCTTTTCCAGAATAGCCAAAACGAAACTCCAAGTGACATGATTGTAAGCCTTCTCAATATCAAATTTACAAAAAATACCTGAATTCCGAGATTTGATATAATAATGCATGCATTAGCAGTCAAAGCAACGTCCAAAATTTGTGATAGTTAGCAAAAAATCCCATGATCTCCCCCTTCACAATACTCCAACAATGCTCTAATAGTGCTGGAAAAAGGCTATATTGAAACCTTCTAGCCTTGCAGCTTTCTCGTTGCCTAAATCAGTGAATGCATTCCAAACTTCATCTTATGTGAAGTCTTTTTCAAGATCCTTGGATCATCAAGACTAATAAAGGCAAAAACAATACCATCAAGAAAATGCTTTGATGGTGATCTTCATGATAAAGATTTTTATCAAAGAGAACCTTAGTTTGAAAAAGCGCGAGGTGCACTTTGGCACAAAGGGTCCTCATGCGCGAGGCAAAGGTGCGTGCCTTAAGGACACGAACCTTTTTTTAGCTAAAAAAAGGTTTGAAAACAATCTTCATGACTTATTTATGATAATGGAGTAAAATAGTGGCATCAAAGAAACAATTGGACATAAACCTAAGTACTAAAAGTATCGCAAATAGTCCACAATACGGTAATTTAGCATGACAATATCCTAAAAAGTAAAAGCACACACATTGAAGAACTTAGTAGAAGTTTAGAAACAAAGAAACAAGTATAGTTATGAAAGAAAACATGGACGACATATAACATAGTTCTTAAAGCAATCTAAGGTTAACTAGATGTCATCATCATCATCATCATCCAACACCACGTGCTCAGGATCAGCATCATCAAATCCACCAACATCGTCATCGCCTATGTCCTCTTCCTCCTCGTGATATTCTGCACCATTCTTATCCTCATCCTCATCTTCATCTTCATTACCTAATTGAAATCGTCCCAAAGGCCTAGAAGATGAGGTGGGAGCCTTTCATTTATCATGGTTAGAAATAGAGCCTTCCTTAGCGATGCTTCCTTGAGATACTCTACGTCTAGTGTAATAACTAGGCTCATCTGCCCCAGAGGCTCGGGCAACAACAACCCATGTCAAATTATTGTCCTCAAATACAAGAGTATCATCATCTGAATCGCCATCCATCCTTCCAAGCAACCACTCATTACTTTCATCGATGTCCTTTAAGAGGATGAGATCCATGGAGGTACTCTCTTCACGTCTACGTCTCAAAGCACGATTCGCTTTGACAAAAACCAAGTCATTCTAGTCACTCTAGTGAGTGTGCTAATCGATTTCTCCTTTTGGTGTGAAGCTGGTAACAAGAAAACATGTTTTATTAGACTTCATTATTAAATATTAATTAGTGTAAACAACAAATTAACGAAAGGATTAATGTTTGATTGTAACTTACGTGTTGAAACATACCCCAATTCCTTTCACACCCTGTAGCACACAAGTGAAGCTAAGAACACAAATGACAAACTTCTTCAAATTAGGTGCTTCAGCTCCGTAATTACTCCACCAATCAGCTAGTAGAAAATAAAATAGAAAAATAATCTTCCATGATAATATTTTTTTTAAGGAAAACAAAAGAGAAAAAAAATATAAGCAAACTTATCTAACATTCTTGCCGGGAGCTAGTGCATTCCTTTGTCTTTTAGCCATGTTCATCCCACAGAGGCCTTGAACATTTTTGTACAAGTTCAATTCTTGGAGAATCTTATCTTGAGTTCCCAAATTCAGAACCAACCTTGCGATGGAATCATATAAACCTTGACAACTTCCCTAAAATCTTCAATGCTTGGGCTTGAATAATAAATTTTCGGATTTAAGAAATGGCCGACCACATGCAAAAGTTGGTGAAGTTGGCATTCCCATCTTGTATTAATAAACTTGAATGTTGTTTCATAATTTTCCTCTTTATATGCAAAGCTTTTAGCAATGGCTTCCTTAGCTCTATCCATGGCCTCATAAATATAACCCATTGGAGGCTTCTTTTCTCCATCAACAATGCGAAGAACCTTCACAAGAGGACTTGTCAACTTAAGAGAATAAAAAACATTCTTCCAATGGCTCTCTTGTAGAAGGTCGGATGCCATCTTCTTTCCTTTTGCTTGCTTAGACCATTTGCTATCATTCCATTCTTGTGAAGTTACCATCTTCCTCAAGGTGTTTCTTTGCTTGTGAAAAGAAGAAAGAGTGATGAATGAAGTGGCAAATCTTGTGATAGCCGATCTATGCAAGTTTTTTTGACTTGTGAACTGCCTCATCATGTTAAGAAGAGGAACAGAGCTATGATGAACATGCTCTTCTTTAATGCAATGCTGACCTTTGGAACTTGATTTCCAGTATCTTCTAAGATTAGATCAATACAATTAGGGCTGGCAATAAAATCCGTACCCGTACCCGCTTAAAACCCGCCCCGATGGGTATGGGTATGAAATTTTTTTAAAAAATGGGTATGGGATGGGTATTGCTAAATGGGTATGGATATGGGTATGGGTATAGGCTTCACCCGTCCGGTACCCTCCCGTTTAAAACCCATACCCATTTTTTATTTTTAAAAAAATTAAAATTACCAACACTATTGACCCAAGCCCAACAAAACCCTAGGTATAAATTAGTCCAGACTCAGACACTCCCTCATTTCATCTCCCCCCTCACGCCTCAGCCCCTCCGTCCCTCACCTCACTGACCTCAGCCCCTTACCCGACAGTACACTGCCTCAGCGATAGCCCCTCACTCACAGCTTTCCCTCACGGCTTCACGAGTCACGGTCTCAGCCCCTCTCGCCTCTGAGTCACGACTCACAAGTCACGTCTAGGCAGCGCCACAGGCCCACAGTCGAGTAGTCGTCGATCGATTCATGCCCAATTGTTCGATTGTCAATTTATGAAGGTACTAAGACTATCATAGTCTTATACTCTTATGATCATGATGTATTGTTGGAACTCGGAAGCTTAGTATGAATATGGCGTGGTTTCTTCTTTGGTTGAATATAGGTATGAAATGGGTTCGATTTTTTTTTATATATATGTACCCGAATAAAACCCGCAATACCCGCAATACCCGGTGGGTATGGGCATAGATATGGTTTTATAATATCCGGTGGGTATGGGTATGGGTATGGGTACTGATTTTCTAAATGGGTATGGGTAAGGGTACAGCAAAACCCGCCCCGTACCCGCCCCATTGCCAGCCCTAAATACAATGTGTGGCACATGGAGTCCAATATAGATGTGGCCTTTTAACCATTAGCAATTTCCCTACATAAATTTATTTTAACAAGAATGAAGTTAGAAACTAAAAATGTAACCAAAAACTAATTCAAGTCATTCAAAAAGAAGAGAAGGATTCTTACCCTCCTTGGCATAATTAGATGCATTGTCGGTCACCACTTGCACCACATTCTCCTCTCCAACTTCCTCCGCCAAATCATCAAGAATTTTGAATTGAAGATTTGCATCATTCACAATATCGGAAACATTCATCGATCTAATAAAGACTGAACCCTTAGGAGCGTTCACAAGAAAGTTGACAATATCATTTTGAACCGTGGAATCACGCCATCCATCAGATAAGATTGAACAACTGTTTTGAGCCCATTCTTTCTTGTTCTCTACCATTGCTTTCTCGGTATCCTTCACTTCTATCTTGAGGAGAGGAATCCTTGCCTCATACATTGAAGGTGGTTTTAAACCCGGGCCAAATTGGCCAATAGACTCACACATGACATGAAAACTATCAAGTGTTAGTAAATTAAAAGGAATAACACCATCTTAGAATATCCCTACAAACTTTGTTCCTTAGCTCTTTCCTACACATCTTATTTAGAGTCTTTTGCCTTCCTTGATCCTCCCTTCCTTTCTTGCCATCACAACAACCGCGGGGTTAGGAGTGAAGAAAATATCCAATGGACCTTTTGTCTTTGGTCTCTTTGAAGGCATGCTATTGCCGCCTTGTGACTCACCACTTGTGAATTTTCCATACTTAGGCATCTCAACACGGTCATCATCATCATCCTTTTCATCAAAGTAGCCTTGTGGCAAGCATTTAGACAAATCATAAGCTTCTTTACTCGCGTTTTTAGGTCTATGTAATCTTGGATTTCTTTTTTAACATGTTCGGGAACTTTTTGACGAGTGTGTTTCGATGCCCACTAACTAGATGTTGTTTGAGTCGGGAAACACCCCTAGTGTTTCTTACTCTGCAAAAATTGCAAAAGAAATAATTTCTATTTGTTGCATCTTGCTTGCCATACTTCCTTCCCGGGTTTAAAGATTTAGAGGAAGCCGAACCCGAAGTGTTACGGTTGGTTTGAATCCTCCGTTTAACTCAAAGTCTCCAACTAACACTAATTCAATAGCAAGCAATCAATCATTATCAACAAATAAACAATCAGAAATTACAATTAACTAATTGCATTTTTTTGGGAAGCACACACAGTCATACTCATACCCAGAGGCAGCGAGCCAGAGACTAGAGAGCCAGGCAAAAACACATAACAAAAATAAACAATTAAGGAAAAAAACACGAAAATAAAATTAAAAAAGTCACACATTAGCCGCACAGACCAAAAGGAAAAAAAACAGGGCTCGAAGAAGTGAAGAACACCAGGCTAGAAGATGAAAAAGAAAAAGGATTAAAGGGAAGAAGAAAACTGTAGAAGATGGACAGAGTGAGGCGATGAAGAGAATGGGAGAAGAAGACGAAAGCAGTCGACTGAATAAAAACGGAAAAAAGGACGACCAGAGTCGGCCAGTCCACTGAAGAAGAAGAAGTAAAGAAGAAGAGAAAGCAAAGGAGAAGAGAGAGAATTCCTTGTAGAAGAGAAAGCCAAAGTGCCAGACTGAGTTGATGGAAGCAGAGCAAGCAGCAGGCAGCTAGGGTTTCAATTTTTTTGGTTGGGGGGGGGGGTCGTGAGAGAAGGAAGCCCTAGCTAAAAATCACCCATTGTTTTTAATTTTTCTTTTTTTTAAAGCAAAAACATTATATTCTTTTGGGCATGCGCGTTGCCTGCCTCGCCCTGAGACGCTTTAAGGCGCACGCCTCTGGTGGCTTCGAGAATGCGCTGCCCCTGGGTATGGATGAGGCGATTGGCCGTGCCCCTCTCGCCGAGGCGCGCCTCACCTGCGCTCTTTTAAACTAAGAAGTGAACAATTGCATTTTTGACTGCGGCAACAATAACATAGAGCATCAACATAGGGCTGATCGTCCACTTTAACTTTGTGAATGACATTAAGCTTTCTTCTCCTATTTGCCACATGCTGGTAGAATTTGGTATTGCGATCAACATCCACAATCCAGTGTTGCTGATGGATTCATCAAGACTTATTTTAGGAAGAAGGATAAGAATAATAATTAAGATATTTGATTATAATTATAGTTTATTATGGTTTCCTATTTCTATTAGGATTAGCATTATGGTGTCTAAGTCTTATTAGGAATATTACACTTTCTTATTTTTATTAAGAGTCGTATTAGTTCGTGTTAGGAAGGTTATGCACCTATAAATAAGGGGTCTATGTACCTTTGTTAATCATCTATCATACACTATTGAATATTGAATGAATATTGATTTGAGCGCAGAGATGCCAATCCCTCTTTTCACTCCTCCTCTCTAAATTTTTCCCTTCTTCCCCTTTTCTCTACCCAATCTCTATCAGTTGCTTTACTCTTTGACACCAAAGAGAGTTCTTTTTTGACTTCCAATCTTTCAACTCTATTTGCCCAAGAAAGGTGAGGTACTGTTGCTGCTCCTTCTCATCTAAGGACTTCACCTTTTCCACCTAATGAGCCATCTTAAACTCTAGACACCAAACAAATCCCTATTCTATCTTTAAGTTTGGTCTTCAAAAAATTTAGTTTCTTTGCCAAAACAAAACTAGAGGGGCCAGTAACATTCAATTCTTCCCAACAAGATTTGACAAGGCTACAAAAGACATCCACCTTAAGCCATATATTTTCAAATTTGAAAGGTTGTCTACCTGAAAAGACTTCCCCAACCAGGAGAATAATTGGAAAATGGTCCAAAGTGATCTTCGGAAGGATCACTTGATGAACCATCTGGAAGTGATCTTTTTTTTTTTTTTTTTAATTTTTTTGGTAAGTAATCAGGAGGTATATTAAATGAGCACCAAGGGGATATCACCCATGTACAAAAGGGGAAATACAAAAATATTATACCCTTAAGCTCTCATCCATAACGCAATCGACAAAAGTCAAAAAATTTAATTTTTTTTACCATTGAGCCCAACACTCCAACTATACAACCTCCTCAAAAAATAAAGCTTAAAATCTTGAAACGACAAGACTTTGTCATAAAAAATACTACGATTTCTCTCATTTTAAGCAGCCCACCAAATAGCCAAATGAACCATGTTTCAAACTCCAAGGACCCAATTCTTCTTCATCCTTCTCCAAGCCACTACTACGTCTCTCACATTAGAAGGTTGAACCCAACTAATCCCCATAAGAGAGATAAATCCCAAAGCGAAGAAACCCACCGACAATGTACAAGAAGATGATCTACAGTTTCTTTCTCCTCCAAACACATGCATCTACTTGGACCTCTAAATTTCTTCTTTTAAGGATGTCATGCGTAGGAATCTTGCCTATGGTGGCCTTCAAAGCAAAGAAACATACTTTTGTTGGAGCTTTAGACTTCCAAATGGACTTGGTAGCAAAATCACGACCATCCAAGGCTTCAAATTATGTGGAACAAAAACTCTTGACGCTAAGGGATCCCTTAGAGTTTAGTGGCCACACTATCTCATCCTTGCCTTGGGACAGAACCTCTTTGCCAACACGTACGGTTTACAAATTACAAATACCGTCCTCTTCCCAATCATTAAGACTCTTCACAAAAGTCAAATTCCGATGGCTAATGTCACTATTCCAAGAAACTACTTGTACCGTGGCATACTTCAAACGAGTTATCCTAAAAAGATCGTGACAAAGAGTCTTTAAATGTCGATTCCCGCCCCAAACATCATGCCAAAATAACATCCTTGAGCCATCCTTCACCTCAAAATGCATTAAAGATTTGAAACGCTCAAGCTAAGATAGATTTCCAACAACCAACACCGTGAGAATAAGAACTCTTCTTACTCCACCAACCCAACTCATCGATCCCGTATTTTGCCTTGATCACATTTTTCCACATAGCATCATCCTCCGTTGCAAACCTCCACAACCATTAGGTCTTCAAAGCTTCGTTCATAATACGAGGAGGTCTTATGCTAAGTCCTCCCTCTTGTTTAGGACGACATACTTCATTTCAATTGACCCAATGGAGGCCATTACCATTATCATTGGAATTCCAAAGAAAATCTTGGGAGATTTTCTCTAACCGACTAGCAATGCTAGCTGGGATGGTGACTAAAGACATGAAGTAGATAGGCAGACTACATAAAGTGCTTTTCAAAAGGGTCAATCTACTCCCTCTAGACAAAAGCTTAGACTTCCAGCCTGCCAATCTCTTATGAAACCTCTTAACAACTGGGTCTTAAACAGCTATGGGTCCCAAACAGCTATGCTCTTGTAAGGAGCACCAAGAGGTAGACCAAGGTAAGAAGAAGGTAGATAATCAACTCCACACCCAAAGAAACGGGCCAAAACATGAACATTAGGCGCCTCGCCAATGGGAATGAGTGCACTTTTGGAAAGGTTGGCCCTTGGTCCAGATATAGCTTCAAAAAGCAGAAGGATGCACCTTAAGTAACCCAAATTACTCTCGTCCGGCTTGCAAAAAATAAGGGTATCTTCGGTAAAGAGCAAATAGGATATCAACAAACCCTCGGAATGAGGGTTAATAATATGAAAGCCATTCAAGAAACCCTCCTTACCTGCATTAATCACCAACTTACTGAGAGTCTCCATAACCAAAATGAACAATGAAGGCAACAAAGGGTCACCTTGCCTTGGACCTCTTGAACTTGAGAAAAACCCAGATGCTTCACCATTAATCAAGATAGAGATGTCAGATGTGCACAGTGGAAATACAAAAAAGAGATCCATTTCCTCCACTTGTGAGGAAAACCATTTTCTCAAGAATAGACAAAAGGAAACTCCAAGAGACATGATCATAAGTCTTCTCAATGTCAAGCTTACATAGGATACCCGAAATCCTAGTTCTGATATAAGAATCAATGCACTCATTAGCAATCAAAGCAGTATCCAGCATCCAAAATTTGACGGCCAGGAACAAAAGCATGCTGCGAGGGACCCACAACCTTTCCAACAACTTTCCTCAATCTTAAAGCGAGAACTTTGGAAGAATCTTATATACACTCTCTACCAAATTGATGGGCCTAAAAAACTTAATATCATCTGCTCCAGGCACTTTGGGAACCAAACTAATAAAAGTAGCATTTAAACTTTTCTCAAAGACACCTTTATTATGAAAATCAGCAAAAAGTCCCATAATCTCCCCCTTCGTAGTAGACCAATAATGCTGGAAAAAGGCTCTAAAGGCTATATTGAAACCATATGGCGCTGGAGCTTTCTTGTTGCCTAAGTGAGTGATGGCATTCCAAACTTCATCTTCAGTAAAATATTTTTCAAGATCCCTAGCATTATCAAGGCTAATAGAGGCAAAGCAATACCATCAAGAAAAATCCTTGCTGGTTGATCTTCATGATACAGATTTTCATAGAAGTGAACAATTGCATTATTGACCAAGGCAGCATCAACATAAAGCTCGCCATCCACTTTGATTTTGTGAATAGCATTAAACTTTCTTCTCCTATTTGCCACCTCAGAAATGATAAATGTCCTAGATCGCCCACCATTACAAAAAAGTGAGAAGATAATGAATCTACCTTTGTTATTCTTTTACAGTTGGAGCATTAGACACCTATGACCACACCTAGAAGTTCTCAACCACAATGGTTCTCCCTTTAAGAAGCAGAAGCGAACAATCTGAACTGTCAACCATTGAAATTCCTGGAATTCCGGCCGGATGAAAGACCTTTTTCTTTTATTGGCCTCAACAACTTTGAAAGGAAGAGGGCCTCAACAACTTTAGAAGCCTCAACAACTTTAAAAGGAAGAGGGCCTCAACAACTTTAAAAGGAGGCCTGGAAGAGGGCCTCTGACACCCCCAGTAACTCTAGGAACTTCCGTTCCACTCTCACGGAGGCATACATGACATAAACAAGAAGATGAGTACTGGCAGAAAGAGGAAGAACAACCACATAGAGCCAAGGAAAGGAGGATGAAAAGAAGCTAGCTAATACCGTAGACTGGGGAAGGAAACGACAGCGGGAGAGCCAAATTCGAAAAGAGTCAAACAAAAACCACTCACCAAAGGCTGACCAGGGAAAACAACGCCACTACGGAAAAAGTCGACCCTTTCTGATGTGGAAAATGCTTTTCTCCGCTGAGATTCTGGTGATTGGAATAGTCACTGGCGACTGGTAGTCTGGCACTAATCACACCGGCGGCGACAAAAATTGCTGGCTAAATCAGAGACACCCTAGCCCTCCGCCGACGCACAAATATGAGGAAACACCAAAGGAAGAACAAAAAAAGCCATTGGGAGGAAAAGGGATGACCATTGAAGGGGACGTCGGCGGCCCCTAGAGACCGGAAGTTCATAGCGAACCTCAGGTGAATCTCCGATGACCACTAGGGGCACCCTAAACTCCGCCAACCACCGAGCGCTTAGAGAGGGACAGGGGGTTTATACGTGAGGGTCATTTTTACTTCTAGTTCTCGTTAAAAGGTCCTCAGTTTTTATCTGACTACTAGATTATAATTCCAGGTTGTTTAGGTCAACTTAGCTTATTGCCTCAGTATTACCAAGAATGACATTTGCTATGGCTCACTGAGTGTGCTTATCACGCTAAGATGCTAAGTTTGGCTGGGTGCTCATTACTATCTTTAGCAAGAGAGGGGGAATGGGAATGGGATAATCTATGTTAATGGACTCGGGACACGGGTAAGGATCCAGGTGTTCGGCTCGTCAAGTCTCAGAATTCAGGACACAGGGACACTATTCTAACTTTGGACACGGGGCTAGAAACCCATCATATTGTATACATAAAATAAAAATTAAAACAAATCCATCAAAAATAGCCCAACAAATTCAACAAATTCACCAATACTATTCTCAGGCATGAGAATATAAAAGGTAGGTCATATGGTGGTCCATAGCCGAGTATCTGTACGAACACTGGCCCAGAAATGAAATAAAAGAAATAGGGTTTAGCACTTTCTCCCATTACTTGAGGCAACACATAAATTAGCCAGTGGCACAAATCACACGTAAGGAAAACCGTAAAAGCAGTTGCAGCTATTCCTCTCTCTCTCCGCCCCCTTGTGTGTGTGTGTGTTTTTCTCTCTCTACATCGGCTAATGGGTTGAGGACTATTATGGAGGAGATATCTGCCTCTTATGTTTATGTTCGCGAGCTTTCGAGTTCCAATTCATCTCCCTCATCTATCCCTAATTTCCTCCAGCCTTGTCGGATGATTTTAGAAGGGTTCGAGATGTATGCTTGTATCCCATGTCCGAATCCGTATAAGGTCATGTCGACACGGGTACGACAGGTGGAAGTGGCGAGTCAGGTAACGTAGGGGATAATGAGCAATCAAACCTTTAGATTTGTTGAAATCTCCTCAGCGCAATTGATTGATTCAACTTTGTGATTGATTCAACTTTGGATGCAATTTCTTCAAATGAAGCCCCAATTGAAAATTCTAGTTGATTCAAACCTTAATTCCTGGATTGCTTGTTGGGTAGCCAATGGATGAATTTTCAATCCATTTTGAGAAGATGTCCCATATATATTGTGAAAAGTATCAGTTTTCATTGCACTTCAATTTGTCATTAGGGCAAGTTCCAATGACCTTATTATTTTTGTTATTTGTTGAAAAGCTAATTTTAACCCTCCACTATTAACCTATAACATTAGATGCCTTTTTTTTTCCCTTTTTGGGGAACGAGTAATCAAAAGTTGCATTAAAGGACACCATAGGAAGGTCGCCCATGTACAAAAGGGATAACAGTAGATGCTTATTTTGATATATTCCCATGATTTGACAATATATATGTGGGGCAATGTCCTATAATTATATTCATCTTGGAGTATTCAAAAAAAAAAAAAAAAAAAAACCCAAAGCAGTAACTGCCTTCTCTTAATGATGGATGATTGAAATGGATTTTCAAAATTACAGATATTGGAAGTGAAATGTTGACAATATTACACGATTGTAGATGTAGAGTCTTTTGACAATGATTATTGGATAGAGTATAAAATACCGATTATTAAGCATAACACCAAAGTACAATGCTATGATGCATGCACTTTGGCTTTTGGGATCATTTGAGGTTCAGTGCACATTGTGTCTTTTGAAACTAAGGGTATAGCCCCCTTGGGAGTTTGGCATGCACATAGTTCTGATCGCTTTGGCGGTTAGAATTAGCGTCTAGCCGTTAATGGTCGTTAGGAATACCGTTTAGTGATAGCTTATAGCAGTTAGCCAACGTTTATTAGCGGTTACCGATTAGTAGAGTTTGGGGCGGTTAGAGCGGTTGGTCGTTACCAAACGCTTTGTAAATGCCGAAACGAACAAGCCATTGGCTGTAAGCATTTGTGTTCCAAGAAAAATAAATAATAAATTTCAACGTGAAATAGTGTTTGCTTTGCTATACGCTAACATGATTTTTCGGGGGGGGGGGATCGGTAATATGCTAGTAAACAGTAGCGGAGCCACGAATTCAATGCTGCGAGGTCAGACTAGGTCGGACTAGACTAGGTAAGACTGTACTGTACCTGATGCTCGTCTAATTTGTAGTGTAATTTTTCTAGTACTTGTTTTTTTTTTTTTTTTTTAAAACTACACTACAGCCTCATAATATGCCACTTTCTTTAGTCAATAGTGAGTTTTGTGATGCAAGCTTGAACCCCTCGACTGATCACTTAGTTATCCTGTTGAAAATTTCTCCATTTCAAAATGAAAAGCAATTCCTTTCTTATTTAGGTTTCCGGTTCTTAGTGCCCTTAGAAACAAACAAAGCATACTAATTTCTTTTAGACATCAATAGCATAAGAATTGAATATTAATTAACTAAACAATTTCTTAAGGTTTCTTAGAAATCAAGGGCATAAAAATTCAAGATAAGTGACTGGCCAATTTCCCCCGACAAGTGAGAATAAATCAAATTGCGTCAAGTTCCCAACCAATAACCCTAATCCTGTACGTTTAGCCAATCTAGTTGCCGTTGGTAAAGCAGCAACATAACATCTCCATGCAAAAAGTTTGATCCGTGGTGGAACGTTCAAACGCCAAATAGGCTTCCGCACACCTCTAAACCCATCTTCCTTACTTCGAGCCTTGTCGGTAAACTTAAGATTTCAGATATATAGTGGTAACTGGTAAGCACTGTGAATGTGAGATCCCCACTTGAAGAGAAATGCCATATTACTTGGTTACTTGCCAGGAACAATCAAGGGGAATGCAATTTGAATCCACCGCCGCCGCCGCTGCCACCACCACCACCACCACCACAACCACAACCACCACCACAACCACAACATCATAGTGTAGGTGCCACTTTTGCAGGGTTTCGGGAGATCTAGATGTAAGCCGTCTTACCCCTGCAAACAATCGTGCTTGCAGAGAGACCGATTCCAAGTGACTGTCAGCTCCATTTCCACATGAAGAAAAAATGATCCACCATACAACATTCCACTCACCCTTCTCCATAAAAGTAAAGTGATGAACTCGCAACAAGGAAAATTGAGGATTGAAAGGACTTGTGACTTTAAAAGAAGCAGGCCTGGGCAACCACTTTGAGTTTCAAATATTCAGAGATAGCCTATCACTGACGCACCATCTAATTCTCTCATGCACAACCCACCGAGCCCCCTGTAAGCTCTTGTAGATGTAACTCAGTCTAAACCATTCAGTCTATGCCAAAATGGTGCATAAAGGATATGACGGGCATTGACACCAGGGCCCGCCTTTCTCATTCTACATTAAACGCCAAACTTGCCTGGCAAAAAGAGCAGTATTGAAGCCTTCTAGATCAGGAAACCCAAAACTCCATCTAACTTGTCTTTGCATAATCGATCTCTTCCCGCAAGATGGACCTTCCCGAATCATTTGAATGGCCCCACCAAAATCTATTAATCAAAGCCTAGATCTCTATACATAGCTCATTTGGGAACTCAAAAATGCTTATTGCATACATCGGGATAGCTTGGAATCATTAGACTTGCAAAATATAATAGTATCATCTACAAAGAGAAGCTGCAAAATAACCAAAATAACAGGAGCATATGAGCAAACACACTGAACCACCAAATTTCTTTTACTTGTAGCATTGGACAGGGGGCCCTTTAGCACAAAATAAGAACGAATAAGGTAAAATAGAATCCCCATGTTGAAGGCTCCTCGAGGGCCTAACTGGGCCCCTCGGTTCACTGTTAATCAAGAAGAAGTGGCAGTTTCAAGACAATCCATCACCAAATTAATCTAATCTTAGCCTAACCCCAGTTTCTCCATGACTCTCCCTAAAAAGGCCCATTCCACTCTGTCATAAGCTTTGGACATATCTAGCTTATATGGATACTCCCATCGGTACCCAAGTGACAGTGCATGGAGTGGAGCACCTCAAGAGCAACCATGTCATTATCAGTGATCAAACACCCCGGGGTTACTCCCCGGTTTGATAATCAGAGATTATACTATGCATGATCTCTTTTAGTCAATTAGTAATAACCTTAGTGACAAGTTTATAAATAGCATTACATAAACTTCTTGTTCTAAGGGCACTTATCTCAATTGGCTTATGCTTCTTTGGGATACGCACAATATATGTATGGCTAAAACCCTCAGGCAAAAGGACCCCCACACAGCAAGACCAGCAGCACACACATCACTACCAACAATAGACATGACTTTCCTAAAAAATAAGGGGTTCATACTGTCTGGACCCAGTGATTTACCAGGCTGTATGTTTTTGAGTGCTAGGAAAACCTTCTCCTGATACAGACGCTCAATAACATCCTTCATTTCGGGCTTGACTTTTGTTGGTATTGGTTCAATGCTTGCCTCCAAATCGGATGGTCCACTAGACGTAAACAGAGAATTAAAGTAATCAACCATAGCTTCCATTTCTGCCATGGTAGAGTGGACAACACTATCAGACCCAAGAAGCCGAGTAATGGTATTCACCGATTTCTTGATACTTGCCTTGCTATGGAACCATCTCGAATTTCTGTCTTCAAACTGAAGAAAGTCAACTTGAGACCGTTGCGACCATAAGGCGGCTTCTTTCTACCTCCAGTCGCTCAGCTCATCCAAGATGACTTTATGGACATGGACATCCTGGACTGTCTTGAGTTGTTCTTTATGCAGATTGATTTCCTTTTGTACATTGCTGAATTTGTCGACATTCCTCCTCTGAAGCGCAGTCATACGAAGGTCAAATCTGGAAACACTGCTAGCAATTACATCACTTGAGCTGCCAGCCACCCAAGCAGATTTACAATGTCTTGACATCGTTAATCATCAGCTCACATCATCTCGAAACGCCGCCTTTTCTTCTTGTTACACTAAGGGAGCAGAGGCTTCGTTTGAATGAGAATTGGCAAATGATCCAAAACTTTCACAACAAGATGAGTCACTTTATAGTTTGGGAAGAGGGCAACCCATTCATGTCTCCACAAAAATGGTCAAGTCATTCCTATACCGAAGGCAACTCATCTCTATGATTCCACCAGGTAGAATCTCTCCCAGGGTACCCTAAATCAAATAAGCCACAATATTCGAAAGTATGTTGAAAGACATCCAATGAATTCTGGGGTTTAGGTGCCCCCGGACTTCTCATGATTAAAAGCAATCTCATTAATATCCCCACCCAGAAGCCAAGGGAGAGTTGACCAAGGCTTATAGTCTGTTTTGAGTCTTCGGCCATTCGTGAACTCCCGCTAACCGCCGTTGAGGCTTCATGTCAACCCATGACATCACAACATTAAAATAAGGCCATTCGTGAACTCCTGCTAACCGCCATTGAGGCTTCATGTCAACGCATGAGATCACAACATTAAAATAACTTGAGGATTGAGATAATAAGCTAAGTTGC
This sequence comes from Carnegiea gigantea, assembly GCA_029747015.1. Lineage (NCBI taxonomy): Eukaryota > Viridiplantae > Streptophyta > Magnoliopsida > Caryophyllales > Cactaceae > Carnegiea > Carnegiea gigantea. The sequence continues at coordinate 64,517 of JAKOGI010002008.1, read as the reverse complement.
ACCTCCTTGATCCAAAGCAAAGTCAATCCTCCAGATCTTCCCCTTGAATCAACACGCAACCCATAAAACTCTCGGCCTTAAACAGATAGCACTTGCTTATTGAGCCTACGCATCTTCACTGCCCTAAGTTTGGTCTTGGAAAGGAAGACCACACTTGGCTAGACTCTCCACTGCCCTAAGTCTTGAGCTGCTTGGGGGTCACTGAACCCCTGGCAGTTCGGACATAACAGATTCATTGTTGTAGGCAGGGTTGTTGAACAACCTCCACTGATTTCAGAATATTCGGATTTTGACACCCTTTCTCTTCTCTCACTCTCTCTGTCTCCGGTTCATTACCTGAGTCAGTGCCTTCTTTTTTGCATTTAAAGACATCATTTCCCCGCAGAGCCACCACGTGATCATCAACAACCATATTGGATTCCTAATGTATCCCTATTAAATGAAGTAGGTTTCGCACTTTATTAAATAAATTCTGATATATATAAGGATTAAGGAATATGGGATAAAATTTACCTAATATGTATCTATTAAATTCAGTGGCACCCTCTAGAGAGTTTCACGGCACATGAGATATGCTCAAGTTTGCAGAATGTAGCTAAGTGTGACTAAAGTGGTCGAAAACAAAAAATATTGAGTTAACGGAAATATATTAGTATGTATGGAGAAGAACTTTCTGGGTGCTGGCAAAACGGATGGTGAGCATTGAAAACTGAACCACAATTAATCTTGCTACAAGCAATCCAAATCCGAGGACTTTCTTTCTCTGTTGAAATAGGAATTGCTTTGGAAATTAAGGGGGAGAGGAGAATTATGAGCAGCAGCCCAAAAGCTGAAGGAAAAAATGGAGGCCTATTGGAATTGGGATTTGAACACTCAATTGCACAACATTAAAAGAGGGGGGGGGGGGGGGGTCCGGGTGAGGGGCATACAATTGGAGTAAGCAACAATTCATGACGTACTTCGAACTAATTGAGATATGTCTGGGTTATCTTTTTTTTTGGGGGGGGGGGGGGGCGCCAGAATGTTTAGTGTATAAGTTTTTTCCCTAAAAACCTTGGGTGACACCCCTTGGGCCAATGTAGCTTCGCCCATGCTAATAATTGATTCCCCACAAAAGAACCCAGAAGCTCAAACAAACAGTTTGAGGGATAAAGATTAGAATGCGTTGATATTATGGTTTGCCTTCTCTCATACGGCTCTCTTACAAGTTTGGCTTTATTGATGTGTTAGATCTGATCTTGTTCTGTATTATTCTGCTCTAGTGTGAATGGTTGTGCCTGACTAGGAACCATAGTTACCGGATTCTCTCAATCCCCCAGCGTACCGCGAACTGATTCGCGTGAACCAGAACGCGATACTTTAGCGTACCAATTCCCCAAATATGGCGAATTCAGCGAACCCATCTTCTACGACAATGGTATTACATATTTTCGCGATTCATAGGCCAAATTTTGAAGAAAATGGAAGGATTTTTGAGGTTGCCATGAATGAGAAAGCTTTTCACATAGCAAAATGAGGAAAAGAGAGTGAGAGAGAAAGAAATAAGGATTAATGTGAAAATGTTGCCCTACGTGCCGTGGGCGGGGGGGGGAAGGGAAGAGAGAGAACCCTTATTATTAAATCATTTTATGAATGTCTATGATATGTGAAGTTTTGAATTGGACGACTAGATATACTAATAAAGACTCTCGCGTATTGGATTCTCCACTATGTAGCGAATCACGTACCTGAATCCGTCCCCCGTACCGGAACGTACCACGTTCCAGGCAGCTATGCTAGGAACTTCTAAAAGAAATTTCCTTGATTTTTGTTAGTGAGCCTCATGATCAGTTTGAGTTGTGTTTCTAATGCAGGGATTGGAGATAAATGCTCAAACCATGGGATGAAGCATTTTACCAAGCTTTTAAGCGATTGGTCTAGTTCAAACGGATATTGCATGTATGCACACCTGCCCTTTTCCTTTGTATATAGTGTTTCATTGTGATTTGTGTGCCTTCAATGTTCATGTTCTTTGATATTAATAATGCCATTTTGATGAAATGTGAGGGAACTATTATTGGAGAAACATGGAATTTGCCCTTCATTTGTAATAAACTAGATATTTCTTTAGTAGTGATTGCTGAGTCAGATTTGAGGAGCCCTGTAATCTTTTGGTCTCTCTGTTTTCTAGAACTGTACCTGTCTTTCCTTCCCCTTTTGTTTGCGGTTAATGTCTGAGGTATGGGTTGGTCATTGGTGTGATATATTATTGCATGTTAGAAGAGCACAAGTCTTTGGGCAAGGATGATCATTTTTTGTGGAGGCGAAAGATCACGACATATTTACCACCTACTTTTTTCCTATGTGTTAGTCACTAGAACATGTTCTACTACCTTTTTATGTGAAGATTATAACTACTTGTTTTAGTATTTAGTCACTGCCAAAGGACTAGAAAGGGGAAACACAAATGGACAGATCAGAAGATTGATCACAGGGTGATTGGTGAACCAGAGACCTTTTTTATATTCTTTTTTCTTTTTTGGGGGCAGGGGTGTCGGGGTTGGGGAGTTCATAGGGGGAACTTTGACTAATAACAATGCATACAATGAGGGAGAGGGGATTAAATTTGGGATGCGGCCCTATCAGCCCAACGTTTGCTAATTTCACTGGGTAAGTTCTCACTGGCAGAGTGTCTTGGTTGACCATGTTGGCCTAGGAGGATTCTAGAACATGAATAATAGTGTTGTACATGTTGCAAATTCTTGGATGACTGTTTCAAAATTTAGTTAGAAGGCATTAATGATGATAGAGATGTGAATAAATAGAGGAAACGAGGAAGCGAAAATGAACATAGGCAACAAACATGGGACAATAAAGGTCTTTGCTACTGACGGCTGGGTAAATGAAGCAAATAAAGCATGTTTGGAAGTCCATTTGGAAGCCTAAAGCTCCCACAAAAGTGTGTTTCTTTGCTTGAGCGGCTACCATATGCAAGATTCCTATGGAAGACATGCTTAAAAAGAAGAAATTTTAGCAGTCCTAGTTGATGCTCTATGTGTTTGGAGGAGGAAGGAACTTTGATAATCTCCTTGTGCATTGTTGGTGGGTTTCTTCGCTTTGGGATTTATCTCTCTCTTATGAGGATTAGTTGGGTTCAACCTTCTAATGTGAGGGATGTGGTAGTGGCTTGGAGGAGAAGGATGAAGAAGAGTTGGGTCCTCGGAGTTTAAAATGTGATTCCTTTGGCTCTTTGGTGGGCTACTTGGAAGGAGAGAAATTGACATATTTTTGAGGACAAAGCTTTGTCGTTTCGAGATTTTAAGTTGTATTTTTTAAGGTAGTTGTATAGTTCGAGTGTCAGGCTCAATGGTAACAAAAATTTGAACTTTTTGGGTTTCGTAAATTGCATTATGAATGAGAGCTTAAGGACATAATGTTTATGTATTTGCCCTTTTGTACGTGGGTGACATTCCCTTGGTGTCCTTTTCATATACCTCTTGATTACTTGTCCACTCTTTTTTCAGAGAGTTACTTTCGTTGATTGGAAGAGTCAAATAATTCTTGATCATATAGCTCTAAATTTGGGCAATTTTGGGTAACTTTTCAGGTTGGATTATGGTGTACCAAACTGTCATATGTTGTTCGGCCGTTGTCTAATGAAGCTAGCATTTTTGCAATTTAGGGATATTTAGGGATGGGGCTCCTACTGACCCCTCCTCTACCAGACATCCCCTAGGTGGGACTCTAGGGGTATGTATTTGGAGTCGGATTTAAGTGGTTTTGAATTTGAATGCTTTCTTATGTTTATAGAAACTCCGAGTATTGGAAGTGCCCAATGTGACACTGCCACTTTGTATTACCATTTGGGAGGTGAGTAAGATAAAAAAGTAAGAGTAAATAAGAGTAATGAGGAGTAAAACTTAAGGAAGAGTAAATACGAGTAAATGAATTAATTGACCGACATATCCCCACAATTGTTTTTATTTGGAAGCAAATGAAGGTAGCTAAGGTTAAGATTGAAAAATAACGGGCATGCTCCCCGTTGGACCCCAATTTGGGGAATAAGAAAGCAGGGAGTAAGGGTGAGTAAGGAGGAGTAGCACTTACTCCTCCCTACTCTTGCTTACTCTCCCAGTCTAACTCCCAATCCAGAGTAAGGGGGAGTGCTTACTCTTATTTACTCCCCCGTACTCTCCCTCGCTCCCCTCCCAAACAGCTTTGCACTTCATATTCCATCCCTACATATTGATAGTTTCGATTGTTCTGGATTGCTTGAAGGAAATGTCATTGCTTCGTAGCTGTGCTTGTTGAATGTAATGACAGTCCTTTGGCTGGAAGAATGCAATGTTTGTTTGTAATTATTCCCTTTTGATGGGCACATGGCCGTGTCGATTAACAGTCTATGATTTATATTGACAACCAAGAAAATAGTAAATTCTGATTCTTGCATGTTGATGCATGTGTTCATCTATCCCTTTTCGGTCTCCTGTGTTGTACACAGCGAAATCGGTGATGGAGCTTGGGATTCCTGGTTCATGCCCCTGGAGGATCAGGCAAGGACGTTGAAAGTCGCATTCCTTTCATTTATTTTTCGATGATTCTGCCAATTCTAATTTAGATCAGTTTATTTTTGCAGACACAAGTTGTTTGCGACAAGGTGAAGCTGTTGGCTACATTTTTCAACTTGTGCTCTTGAATTGCAATGGTGATCTTATTAGCTTGGTGTTGAATCACTAGGTGAAGCAAATGAAAGAACTCAGTGAGGGCTACAGCATTGTTGGTCTGTCCCAGGTAACCTTCCACCCTGTGACCTTACTCTGAAATTCATCCGGTCAACTAGGAGAATTCGTTTGTCTTCTTTTTGGAAAGCTGAAAACCCAATTTTGGGCAATGTCTCAGCTTAGTTGTAGGGACTATAGCACCTCTGTTTCCTTTCTCTTTCTGCGAAGCAGTAGAGGTCTAACATAACCAACCTCTATGTAATTTTGCAATTCAGCCCCCCCAAAAAAATGTCCGAGGAGGGACTCTCCCGGTGTGGATATGTATGTATGTTAAGAAGAATCAGATTTTTCTTTCTTATCCTTTTCCTGCAAGAGTGGACTAAGATGTTAGTTACATGTCCTGATTTCGGACAAGAGATTGCAAGATGTTAAGTATATGTCCCAGTTTCGGGGAAGAGATTGCAAATTAGACACAATGATATTAAGCTGTTCATGTTCTCGCTCATTTAGAAACTCTAGACTATTTTTCATTCTAAAACATTGTTTTGTATTGTAGGGGAACTTGATTGGGCGAGGTGTTGTAGAGTTCTGCGAAGGAGGACCACATGTAAGAGAAAGACCCATAGTAAACTTGCAAAGTTTTAGGTGAGACTGTGTCACATACATGGAATATGGTGAGATGGACCTTCTATGGGTGACTTTTAATTTTTAAGGTTTTTTTGGGATACCTAGACATTGAGTACGACTTTTTCATTTGTGTTTGATTAATTCCTCATTTAGGGTGACTCGTATCTAATTTAAAAGTCACCTCTACATGAGTTAAGTCACCTGAGAGAAATATGAAGTCACCCGTAAAATGTTCATTTCAGCATAACGCTATGGTAAGATGGCTCAAGCAAGAGGTCTCTACACTTAGATTGTTTTGAAATTTTAACAATAACTGATTAGATTCTTGCATCGCATTGATGCATATGCTTTTGGTATGAACCCTTTAGATTTTGACATAACCTTAAAACTATTGCTTGTTGTGCCCCGTAAAATGCTTGAAACAGGTTAAGAATTTGATCTCTTTGGGAGGCCCTCATGCTGGTACTGCATCAGTGCCTCTTTGTGGTGTAAGTTTTTTTGCCGCCTTCTCTTTGCCTTTTCTCCTAGTCAGGATCATTCTGATCATTTTGAAATAGGATAGCACAGTGGCTGGACTGGTGGGCAACATATGTGCTGTGGGGATGCACACTTTTTTCTCCAGCACTGATGTACTTTGCTGGCCTGCTGGGGAGGGGGCATAAAAATCGTGGTTCTTCATGTCGTTACCCGAGGACAGGGTTTTTGAATATTTGAAGCCCTCGCTAACTTTTTGGCCTTTTCATTCTACAGTCTGGTATTTTGTGTGTACTTGTGGATGCTCTTATAAAGTCTGGGATCTACACAGATTATATCCAGGTGAAAACTTTTATTGAGCTCCATCATTATGGATTAGTATCTCTACTTGTGTAACACTTATTCATTCTTCAAATGTCAATCTTCATATGAACGTGACCAGCTTTGTTTAAGTGTGCTGTTCTGCAGGCTCATTTTGCTCCCAGTGGCTATCTTAAAATCCCAAGTGTGAGTGCTATTAAATACCGACTGCTGGCTTTTACATTTTGTTTGTGGGAATTTTCTTGAGAAAGCTCTTCTGGTCAGGCTTGGACTTGCTAACTTCACCCTTATTGGTTGGTTGTTTTGCGTTTGCTATGTTTATACTATGAACTATTTTGTTCCACGGGATAATGGGGAGGGCACAGTGACAATGCAGCTCAGTACTGCCTCAGGCTAGGCTAGGAGAATAGGGACAAGGATAAGAGCGGCCCACCTGGTAGCCTCTCCTTTCTTTCAAAAAAGAAGATTGGCTTTGCCGTTGGCTTTTTTTTTTTGGGGGGGGGGGGGAATCACCGGTTTCAAACATGGTGTTAGAGTATAAAACTATTCATTGGCCGTCAACCATAGTCTAAACTTTTGGTTGAGTTTGTTCTTGAACACAGTATAGAGAGTAACTGAGTGAGAGGTCTCATGTTCGAATCTTAGCAGCTCCCTTATTGAATTATTGCGCATGACAAGGGAGTGCCTTTGGAGCATCAACGCTTCAAGTCTATAGGATATCGGTTTAAGCTTTTGGTTGAGTTGGTTTCTGAATGCATGGGACTTGTTGAATAGAATCTACAAGGCACTGCATATGTTAGTAAGACAACCACTACCACTTCATGGGTTTGTATTTGGTTTCGTCATGAGTGACCATAGTGCTTAGCTTTGTTTATCTCTGCCCTGTTCCAATGTCTTGCATTATGCTCCACCTTCTTATTGGCTACCTATCGTAAATATTAATTATTTGAACTCTTACTTTTCTAGAATATGGATGGCTACTTAGAAAAATGTAGGTTTCTCCCAAGGCTGAACAATGAACTGCCTGATGCAAGAAACTCGACATACAAGGAGCGATTCAGCAGCCTAGAAAAATTGGTGCTGATCATGGTGAGTTGCCATAGTCTTTCAAGTTTTTTGGTATTGCTTAGATAATTGGTCTCAATTGTGCTAGCATATAAAGACATTTACCCCCCCCCCACTTCACAGTTCGAGGAAGACACTGTGTTGATTCCTAAAGAAACTGCGTGGTTTGGGTACTATCCAGATGGTTTCTTTAGTCCCGTACTGCCTCCACAACAGGTATATATCCTAACCTCTGATGATCCCTTTCCACTCGCTTGAGTTTTACACAGATGGGTGCGTAGCAAGTGTTCATAAGTCTGCTAAAACCGCACTTTGATTTGGCAGCGAACTTTCATTTTAACTATTCAGAAAATCATGTCAATCCAAACATTATATATAATTTCCTTTTTGGGAAATTCTGTTTGATACCCTTTAAACTTTTGCACATTCTATTTTGGAGGGTTCAAAAATCTATGTAGTACCCCTATACTTTGAATGGTACCCAAATCATAAGATTGCTGTTAACATTTGTGTTAAACTTGTTAAGATTGGTCTTACCTTTTAAATTAGATGCCCAAAAGTGCCCCTGATAAAAAAAAAAAGGAAAAGTAATAGAAACCACACTCTTCTTGCCCCCTTGCCTCGAACCATATGCTAGTTATGCAGACAAGCTACTGGAGGTTCACGACTGGACGTTGAAGCCTCATACAGGATTTTAGCGTCTCATGTAAGGGTTGCGTGACGAATTAGTTAGAATTGTTTAAGAGTTTGTTACAACAACTTTTGGTGGGAAGTGGGTTAGTTGAGGCTATTAAGCTGAGTTTGTAATTGATCAATCATCAACAACCATAGTAACAGACTCCTCTCAGATTCTATTTTCTCTCGATGTCTCTCTCTCTCTCTCCTTACACCTTGGAATTCTAGTTTCTATGTACTCAGGAGACCGCTGCATTCTTTGTCGGGTTCTTTGCTGCATTGTTAGTAACAGTTAGTAATATAGCGGTGATCCTGAAAATTTCTTTCTGATTCTTGAAATTTGATTGGTTGGCTCGATTCTCCACCTAATCTAACCTTACTTCAACCAAACACCTTTTGTTCCTTGTTCTTTCTATTGTTTGGCTCGTGCCTTCGAACGATTTGAATTCTGGCCAATACAAGAAGCAAGTCCAAGTCAAAATCAAGCTCGACTGCTATGGAGAACTAGTTAAGAACACTTTTAGAGCAGCAATTAGAGGTTCAGAACCAAAGCATTGCTGAACTTTGATCAGAGCAGCAGAAAATGTTCAAAAAATGATGGCATTGTTGCAAACAAAGAAGTCGAATGAGGTAAACTCCAATATTTCCCAATCTGAAATCTAGTGATGGGGATAGTGCATTCAAATTTCTGCCTAAAATTGAGTTTCCTATGTTTGGTGGTACAAACTCCAGAAATTCGATTAAGAAATGTGCTAAATATTTCACATTGTGCAAAGTTTGTGAATCTCAACAAGCTGATTTGGCATCTATACACTTAGTTGGGTACATAGCTGTAAAGAAGAGTGTAGATTGGAATGATTTCATTGTAGATGTGTGTGGAAGGTTCAAAGAAGAATTGGGGAGTAAAGTTGTGGAAGACTTTAACAAGGTACAACAGATTGGGTCTATTGATGACTATCTTGAAAGATTTGAGGAGTTGAAGTCCTTGGTGCTGCAAAGAACTCCAACACTTCCTGATACTTTCTTTGTTGATAGCTTTGTTGGTGGTCTAAAACCACAACTGAAACCATTTGTGAAAGCTCTCGATCGTGCTACCTTAACTGATGCCATTACCTTTGCTAAGTTTCAAGAAGAGGCACTGGAGGCTATGAAACTATCAAGTAGACCTTCACTTAGCAGAGAACCTCTACTGCCATCCTCTAAACCTGATACATACTCAAGATCAAATTCCTATCAGCACTTTAGGAACTCTGTTGCTCCTTCATCTACTTCTGGCTTGTCTGGCAGTGTCTCAAAGCCTTACAATCAAAGTTTCAAACCCACAAAAATACTCACACAGCAGTGAGGGTAGAAAAGAGCGCTAAGGGTTTATGTTACTTTGGTAATCGACCTTCTGAAAGGGGTCATAAGTATCACAGCAAAAGAACTCAACTATTTGGTGGAGATATCTGGGGATATCAATGATGGTGATGAGGAAGTGGAGGATATAAGGTTGGAAAGTAAGCCAATTGGGTTTGAAATGCTGGAAACTGATCCCTGCATATCCCTGAATACTATGATTGGTGTTTAGTGGTATCAAACAATAAGGGTTACTGGTTACCATGGTAAAAAATCAATCCAGATTGCGGTAGATTCAGGAAGTACTCATAATTTTTTGGATGTGGATTAGCCAAGATACTAGGGCGTAAAATGGAGCCAATAACATTGCAGCCTGCAACAATAGCGGATGGAAGTGAACTGCAGTATCAGTATGTGTGTGGAGACTTCAAACGGATGCTTCAGGGTCCTGGGTTCTGCTGATGTATTTTTGATACCTTTGGGAGGTTGTTATGTGGTTGTGGCCATATGATGGTTGAATAATTTAGGAACTATCAAATGGAACTTCAAAGATTTGAAGATGGAGTTCTATTTTTGGCTAAAGGGCCATGTGTTGAAAGGCTTAAAAGGGCACGAGGTCAGGATTATTCAAGGCGAAGAACTGCCAAATCGCTAATTCTAGTCATCTTTGTATCTTACTACTTCTCTGTTAAAAGATGGTGCAAGCTCAAGAATTTTGTTTTTTGGGGGGGGGGGGGGGGATGGCAGTCTTTGGCATTGGAAGCTGAAGCTATAGCTGATGAAGTAATTGACTTATTCACCAGTTTGATGATTTGTTTTAAGAACCTCAAGGATCACCTCCTAGTAGACGGACGTATGATCACATAATACCTTTGAAACCAGATGTAAAGACTGTCAAAATCAAGCCATATAGATGTCCACTAAAACAAAAGGATATCATTGAAAAATTGGTGAAGAGATGCTTCATAATGGCATCATTCAATATGGCAGGAGCCCCTTTGCATCCCCTGTTGCATTGGTGAGTAAAAAAGATGGATTTTGGAGACTTTGTGTGGACTATAGAGAGCTGAACAATAAAATTATAAAGGACAAATTTACAATACCAGTGGTTAATGAGCTTTTTTTTTTGATAAGGAAAATAATATCCACAAAATCGACATTATCAATCGAAGAGGAACAAAAGACCTCCTCCGTCCGAAAAAAATAAAATCTTGAGCCAATTGTCCTTCAACCGCTCAAGTGAAGTTTTGATCCCATAAAAAACCCTCCTATTGCTTTCCATCATTAAAATCCAAAAGATGGCATGTGGGATTACTTGAAACACTCTATACTTAGCCTTCCTTCCCAAAAAAACCTTCCCAAGCCAAAAGTTCACGTCTCACCGTGCTAGACACCACCCAATGAAAACTCAAACGACAACACACTAAACCCCAAAGGTTTCTAGCAAAAGGGCTATGAAGAAGCAGATGGTCTGTGGTTTCCAACTCAGATTTGCACATGAAGCACCTACTGACCAAAATTTTGCCCCCCTTTTGTAAGTTATCATAAGCTAAGATCTGTCCTTGAGAAGCTTCCCATGCCCCAAAAAAAAAAAAAGGACACTTTTGAAAGGCATAAGACTTCCAAATAATGCTCCAAGGGAATCCACAAACATAAGGAGAAGAATTGCTCACTGGGACGAAGAGATGGAGGAAGTAAGATTTCATGGTGAATTTCCCAAAGGTTCCATCTAACCATGTCAAAAGTGGAGTTCATGAGGCGCACCTCGTCAAGCATGCTAAAGAGGTGAGCCACACTATCATCATTTGGAAATGCATCACAGACAAAAACGGGTGACCAAACAATTGAAGAAGGGTTGTGCTCCAAATAATCGGAGACTCGTGCATCCCTATCCTCTGCAAGGGCATAGAGTGAAGGAAAACGATCCCTCAAAAGAACTCCATTGCACTGTGATGCTAGAAGAAGATGGAAGAGCCATCGCCCACCTCAAAAGAAATGTGAGAGAAGAATCTTTCGCGACCTCTAGTAATAAACTTCTACAGACCAACACCATACGTGCCACAATATTTGCCTGGAACTCAATTAAGACCCTCCAACTCTGTGTTGCCCTCGATCACGGTTCTCCAAGGCTTGTCTTTCTCATTCATAAACCTCCGTTAACCACTTGCCAAGGAGCGCCTCATTTAACATGGTCAGGTCTCTAATGCCTAAGTCGCCTCTAGGTAAAGGGTGCTTCGATGTTCCATTTAACCGAGTGATACTGAAATCATCCCGAAAGGACGCCCAGGGGAAGCTTATCTGAATGGCTTCTAGCTTATTTGCCACCGAACAAGGAATGGGAAAACGAGAAAGAAAGTAGGTGGGTATGTCAGGGAGGATGCTTTTGATGGGCATTAATCTACACCCTTTAGTGAGAAACTTGACTTCCCATTCAGGTAGTCTTTTATGGAATCTCTTAATAATTGGTTACCAAATAGACTTCTCTTTGAATTTAGCACCAAGGGGAAGTCCAAGGTAAGAGGAAGGAAAAGAGTCCAAACCACAACCTAAAATATCTGTGAGTACATGGGCGGTATCCACTTCCCCACAGGCAAGATAGAGGACTTATTCAGATTGACTCTTAGTCCAGAAACGGCCTCAAACCACATGAGGATGCAACGAAGATTAAGAATCTGCTCACATTCATTGTCAAAAATATAATTGTGTCATCTGCAAAAAGGAGGTTAGAAATGTCTAAGCGAACCGAATGAGAGCCTCCCACAGAAAAGCTGGCAATAAGGCTGGCTTGGGAAGCAGAACACAAGTTACGTAACATTCTATCCAAAACTTCCATGACAAGGATGAAAAGAGAAGGTGAAATGGGATCACCCTTTCGAAGCCCTCTCGAAGCAAAAAAGAAGTCAGTTGGGGAGCCATTAACTACCATTGCAAAGGAGGTAGTAGAGATGCACCAAGATATCCATCCCAACCATTTATCCCCGAAAACCATTCTCCTCATAATGTTAAGAAGAAAATCCCAGTTCACATGATCATAGGCCTTTTCGATATCAAGTTTACATATGACCCCCGGTCTGCTTGATACGGGAGTCGACAAGCTCATTAGCGATGACGGCCACTTACAAAAGCATTCTGGTTTCCTAAGATTATACTGCCAATGACACCTCTCAATCTGGTGGCCAACACCTTAGATACAAGCTTGTATAGACAGCCAACTAAGCTGATTGCTGATTGGTCGATAATCTTTAATGTCCTCTCCAGATTTCTTGGGAATAAGGCCAATAAAAGTCACATTGAAACTTGACAAACTTCCCCGTGTCGTGAAATTCTGTGAACATCCTCAAAATATCCTTCCTCAAGGTGTCCCAATTATCCTGAAGGAAAGCCATAATCATACCATTTGGCTAGGAGCCTTGTCACCACATTGCTGTAAAGCTGTAAGGACTTCTTCCTCTGAGAATGATGCTCAATAACCACCCGTTGAGAATCTATAATAGATGGTAAGACCAACCTGTCCACTTTGGGCCTCCATGGTTCGTGTTCAGTGAACGGGGAAGAATAGAATTCATGAATAGCAGACTTCCCATCAATCATAATAGAACCTGTATAATTGAACTTTCGACGGGAAATAGCCATCGTATGAAAGAATCTCGCATTTCTATCCCCCGCCTTGAGCCATAAGGTTTTGGATTTTTGTTTCCAAGATATTTCCTCCATTAAAATAACCTTAGCCAAATTAGCTTGAGCCACTTTCCCCTGTTCAATCTCATCTAAAGTTAACCCATAAGATTCCTCTTTCAAGTTAAAAGAAGACATAGTGCCTATAAGGTTGTATTTTTTAACCATGACATCACCAAAGACTTCTTCGATCCACTTTTCAACTCCTTGACCAATTTCAGTTTTTTGGCAATTGCAAAGCTGGCTTACCCATCCATCTAAAATGATCCCACTAGTTTTAATAAGAGAGGAGAAGCCCTCAGTTTGTAACCACATGTTCTCAACCCTGAAAGGAGTCTTACCTCTATTCAGCACCAGCCTCTCTAACGTAATATGATTATGATCTGAAAGAAGAAAGTGACTAAAAACTCGCCACAAGAAGAGGACACCAACTGGAGAACTTCTTTATCCCACATAGTCAATATGCCACCAGCTAATCCCCTAGATTTAAGAAAGACTAGAGTTGCTCGTTCGACAACCCTATAAGCTACCAGAGTTGGCAAGAGATACCTCCTTCAATTTTGTTTCCTGAAAGCAAACAAGATCACACTTCCAATCCCGCATAAAACTTCTAATACCCGTTCTAATACCTAAATCATGCAAACCCCTCACATGCCACAATAGCATCCTAAACATAAAGCATAGCCAACCCTAAAGCATTAGAAACCTCACAAGAAGTTTGAGTGGAACTCTTATCATAATTCACGCCAAATTCAAGTCTATGCAGTTCTTTTTGCCTCCAAACTACAGGAGGTGTTCTATGTGAGACTAGTTTAGCCACTCCATTTTTTTCAATACGTGACAAAAGCTGAGCCTTGACAAATCCACGCCAATGCAAGAAGTGATGGTTTTCATCTTAGAGGCAACCCACTTGGAAACCTTCTCGAGATAAATTTAGAGTCATCCCACACATCATTAACTGTAAAATTCTCCCTGTGGTTGATGAGCTTATAGATGAGCTAGCTGGGCCTAAAATATATAGCAAAATAGGCTTGAGGGCAGGGTATCAATAGTTGAGAATAGTTGTTGAGGATGTATTCAAGACAACATTACGACACATTTTCTGGTCACTTTGAATTTCTAGTCATGTCTTTTGGTTTATGAATTAAATTTTCAGACCTTTATTGAGAAAATTTGTGTTAGTGTTTTTTGGTGACATCTTGGTCTTTAGCAACTTTCTTGAGGATAACTTATACCATTTATAGCATGTCTTACACGTGATGATAGCAAACTTATTGGTAGTAAAGGAATATAAGTGTGCTTTTGGTAAATCTATCGTAGAACAACTTAGACGCTTCATTTTTGCAGCTGGCATCTCTACTGATACTAGAAAAATAGAAGCAGTTAGGCCTATTTCCAACAATGTCAAGAAGCTCGGAAGCTTTTGGGGCTTAGCTGCCTTAGCAAGCTATTATAGGAAGTTTGCTAAAGTTTATGCTATAATTGCGAAGCCTCTTACTGAGTGCTTGGATTCTCTGATTGTTCAAAGCCTTTCACTGTTGAGACAGATTCTTTAGCCTCTAAAATTGCGGTTGTCTTAATGCAGAATGGACATCCATTGGTCTTTATTAGCAAAGCCTTGGGGCCTAAGTGGCAACAACTTTTTGTCTACGAAAAAGAATTGTCAGCAATGGTACATGCTATGTAAAAGTGGGAGCAATACTTGTGTGGACATCCTTTTATAATTCTTAATGATCGGAAGAGTTTGAAGTAGCTTCTTGGGCAAAAGGTATCCACTCTTTTTCAACAATTTTGGTTATCAAAGTTTGTGGGATTTCAGTATGAAATCTATAATAGAACTGGTAAGGATTATGTGGTAGCGTATGCTTTATCTAGGAAGTCTGGAGCAGAAATTATGACCTAATTATGACCTTGGCGGTTGTAACAACTCATTCAAACATTCTATATCTCGTTAAACTCGGTTATGAGGTGGGTCATCATTTGATTCAAGTGGTTTAGCAACTACAACAAGGTAAGGAGGTATTTGGATATAGCTTGCAAGATGGGTTATTGAGAAAGGCAAACAAATTAGTGGTAAGGCCATATCAAAATTTGAAACTCCAAATTCCGAAATGGATGCATGATGCTCCTATTAGAGGCCATCTAGGTAGAGAAGCAACACTAAAACGGATCCGGAAGTCATTCTATTGGAAGGGAATGACAAAATTTGTGCAACAATATATTAGGCCGTGTGTAGTCTGTAAAAGCCATAAGCATGATAATAGTTTATATCCTGGGTTATTACAACCATTGCAAATCCCAGAGGAAGTTTGGAAGGATATCTCAATGGATTTTATTGAAGGGCTCCCCTATGTCCTTTGGCCGAGTGGTCATCTTAGTGGTGGTGGACAGATTTAGTGAATATGCCTATTTTGCTACATTAGCACACCCTTTTGCAACTGTTGATGTAGCTCAAGGTTACCTTGATCATGTTTTAAACTTCATGGGTGGCCATAAAGCATAGCTAGTGACTTTTTAAGGGAATTTTGGGAAGCTTGTTGACAGTTCAAGGCACAACATTGCTAATGCCCATATCATATCACCCACAGATTGATGGACAAACAGAAGTTGTCAAACAGGTTAGAAGGTTATGAGCTTATCTGAGGTGTATGTGTCATGAGAAACATAAGGATCGGAGCAAGTGGATTCTGTTGGCTGAATGGTGATACAGTGCAACCTTCCACTCTTCTATTAAAATGACGCCCTCTAAAGTGGTTTATAAATATAACCCACCTCCACAGCTAGCCTTGTATTGTAGGAGAAACCAAAGTAGAGGGTGTGGATAGGTCATTGCAGAAAACAGAAGCTATGATTCAGATGTTGAAGTTTTATCTCTTGTGGCGACTTGACAGATCTGAAATGATCTTTGAGTTACGGAATTGGGTTTGGTTGAAATTCTTGCCCTGTAAACAACACTCGGTACAAAATTGGTCCAATTAGAAACTGAGTCGCAAAGTACTATGGTATCTCTTCAAATAGTGGCCATGGTGGGTACACTGACACCCCGCAACTACCTGCAACAGCTCAGAAACATCCCACCTTTCATGTGTCTCAACTTAAAACTTTTAGAGGAACCTTGCCATAACAACCCCACATTTCCAACTCATTACAAGGATCTGATGCTGAAGCAATTAGAAAACCACTAGCAGTCTTGGACAGGGCTGAAGAGGATGGGAAACAGGGCTGTAGTTCAATTTTTGGTTCAATGGGAAGGGCAGAATGAAGAAGATGTAACATGGTGGGATGCTGATGAAATAGAGAAGAATTGTCATGCTTTTGTTCATAAATTGTGAAATACTTTACTGTTAGTGGTGACGATACAGCAATAGATGCTCTAATGTGTTTCTTTTTAAGGAGGAAGGAAACCTGATATAACATTTTAGTGTGTCAGGTGAGGGTCCAATGAGGAATTAGTTAGAATTGTTTTTACAACCAAGGATTCCAAATGCGGTTTCGGTCGCGATATGTAAAATTCGCTCTAATGTGGAAATTGCGTTCCATATCACGGTTAAAATGCGGTTCAGCCAACTCAAAAACCTTTCAAATGTGGCCGGTTCGACCACATTTTGAATCCATGATTACAACAACTTTTGCGGCAAGTTGGTTAGTTGAGGCGATTAAAGCCGATTTTGTAATTGATCAATCATCAATAATCATAATAATAGACTCCTTTCACATTCTATTTTCTCTCTAAACTCTCTCTCTGTTTACACCCTGGGATTCTAGTGACTACAAACTCAAGAGACGTCTTCATTCTTTCTCAGGTTATCTCCTGCATTGTTAGTGCCTACCTCTCACCTGTTTTGGTGCAATTGTCATCATCCCCTTTGTAGGTCTAAATCCCAAGACCTTATATTTTGAGTAATTTGTTTGAAGCCTGAAAGAAAACCCAAAAGTCGAAATTATGAAACAGATCTCTGGAACTACAGTAAATGGATCAATTTTATTTTATTCTTTCAAAAATTGGCTATCTGCACGGCCGTATGTGAGAAAAGGAGTATGAGGAGGGCATGGTTTGAGGGGTGAGGATAGAAGGGAAGTGAGCTGTAGTAGAACAAGTTGAGATTGAATTGAGAGTCAATTAATGGAAAGAGAAATTGGCAGGGGGTTGGAGCCGAGGAGAAATGAGGCTTCAATCGCAAGGGAGAAAGAGGAGCAATTTGATCAGCCTATGACAGTGTTCTAAACGCTTCCATGAAACATGCCTCGAGATCGACCCCAGTAATGAACTCTCAAATTCGCGCTTGCTGATGCCTGCTCTAGGTCTTCCCTCTTCCCTGGATGACGCCTTCTCTGTCCCCGAGACGTGGGCTAAGCTCACTGCTGTTTCCATCAAGCGGGCTTTCCTCCAGCAGACGAACCCAAAAAATCCCACCCTGTGCTCGAAGGAGCAGAGGGTTATGTAGGTCGTTGGGGTTCTATTGAATATTACATGAAGGAGTGCAGCTGGGGATAAGGAGGTGGAGCCTGCCAAGAAGCTGCTCATGAAGGAGCAGGAGCCGGTGAAGAGCCCAAAGCTGGAGCCCCTGCCCCAGTGGGAATAAGAATGGGATTGTTGGGGGTAGAATTAAGTAGAGGGCATAGTATAAGATGGGGAAGACAAGGGAGCAATCATGGAGAGGAGAGAGAATTGTCAGGCTTCATTAATGGAGATTTTAGGATTTCGATTGCTACAGGGGCCCCGGGGGGTTGTCAAATTTTCCGTTCCTTTTTTTTTTTTTTTTTTGTATTTTTGTGTTTTTCTTCCTTTTGTGACCTTTAGTTAGTGATCATACTGATATGTCTTAAAGGCATAACAATGAAAACTGTCAGAAGTTAAAAGGCCACGTCATCAGTAAGGTCATGGTTTGGACTTCTCAAAAATACTGGGTGTCTATTTCGATTTCACCCTCCCAAAAAAAAAAAAAAAAACAACGGGGTCTTTCTTATAGAATTTGCTACAGCTTGGGTGCACCAAATGGGATTTCACTTCTCTTCTCCAACCATAGGAAGAAATTAAAAATACCTTTTTTTTTTCATTTATTCATTATAAGCTTGCCTATATATCCGGTTCACCCCACTGGGGCCCTGACATGGTAGCATCTTCCTTGTGCTTTTGCAGACAAAGCTTTACATTGAAGATTGGATTGGTCTGAAGACCCTTGACGATGCTGGGAGAGTTCAGTTCATTAGTGTATCGGGGAATCATCTTAGAATTTCACATGATGATGTGAAGAAGTACATTGTGCCCTACTTGAGTAACCAGGACTCAGGAACAGGCAGCTCGAAAATCATGGAGGCTGGTGGAGATCATCCCAGGAATTCAAGAATCTGGAAACATAAAGAAACGATGATCAAGAATTCGTTTGTAGATACTTGGGGTAGGCTATTCTTTGGGGAGACGGTGGGGAAGATAGAAGTCGTGTAAATAACTCTAGTTGCAAGTTTATCATGTGGCCCAGAACATCACATGTCCCTCGTGATTGGACAGAGATGGAAGTATTTTGTGATGTTGGTCTCGTTCATTTGTGACAATCATCTGATAAAATGTTTATGGGATTCGGGCATGGTTTATGTATGGGTAATACTGTAATTCATGTATTACTGGAAATGGCAATGGAACAGGTTCTATGTACGTAAGCCTAAATAGCTAAGTGAGCTTCATGCGGTGTAGGGAATTTTTCTTTTCCTCCATGACTTCACCCCAAGTAAACGCTGTTGGATCGAATCTTGTAAATTCCATGCTAGCTTAATGGTTGATTTTTTTTGGTATGATAATTTAGAGGGAACCAAAGAAAAAAAGGATAGGTTTAGAAAAACAATGTGATTTCTATCATCTGCAAAGAATTTGCATGAACTTTCGAGTGAGGAAGTGTTATAGTGCATGAGATTGCAAAGGACTGTCGTCATGGATGAACTTGTTGGATGTGCTGAAACTTACAAAAGATGTGCATGTACTTAATGATGAAGGATAGTTTTTGAATATCAACATGTGATTTCTACCATATGCAAAGAACATGCTCTCCCTCATCGGTTACTTTCCCATGTCCACCTTCCTCCAACACTCCCTTCATAACACATATATAACTAATTCCCTTCTCCTACCCCGGCTCCTATAACAAGATCGTCTACATTCATTTTTACGTGGTTGTTACAACAATAATTCCCATTAACCTCTCTAATACCTTTGTATCTGCCCTGCTTGTATTATGATAAACAACATTTTATCGGCTTAAACATTAGTGTATTATTTACTTTCCACAAGTGGCTCACATTGTTCCCATCTCTATAGCTATCGGTTCACCTAATTACTAAACTATGTCTACCATGGAATACAATTAATGTTACCATGGTTTGTAAGTGCCATAGTATGATAGCCTGTCTACTAGCATTATCACCCTTCACTTCTTTATTATAACATCTTAAATTGTCCCTGTGAGTATACTATTGCCTACCCCACATCTTATTCCATTCGTACTTGCATTGCCATTTAAAAAATTCTTATATACATAATCATGCCACTATTTTTTTAAGATAGAGTTGCTTTCCGCAACACTTTATGTACACTACCCACTATTATTTTCATGCACTTTGGATTATATAGCAAATGAATCCCTACCTACTAGGGTAAACAATCAACAAAAATCATGATCATACATGGATATTCGGCAATTACCATCCATAATAATAACAATAAGAATAAGAAGTGCCATGCTACTAACATATAAACTAACATTTACCACAAGTATGGACATACCTATTATTTACCCAACTACTTTATAGTGGTTACCTTATCTATGAACTTTCCAGTTCTTCCAATTTACCTGAATCAGTCACTCTCATCATAATCTCTCAACGTTCATCATAAACAGTACAGAAGTACAAAAATGATTGATGGAGTTGCTAAAGTTGAAGGCGAGTGGATCACCGTGCTCCTTGCCTCATCCCTATCTCTTATCCCATTATAAATTTATGTTGAAAATCACGGAATTCACCGTTAAAATTACCCTGTCTACGGCATAAACAGTGGAGAGAGGTTGAGAGAGGTGGTGGAGTAGTGGTTGTATGAAGGGGGGTAGAAATGTGATGACCTTACTGAAATTAAATAAACATAAAACAGAAAAAATATAAAAAGCCCAAACGATTTTGAGTGACTTTTTTTCTCCACCTCCTGCTCTTCCCTCGTTATTTTTTCCTCCGAAGCAAACGCTCCATTGTTGTTAAAAAAGCACTTGTTGCATCAATTGTTGTTTAATGGACTATCCAGGCACCGTTGTATCCTCCACCGACTTCTGTCACTTCCTTTATTTTCATTCATTTTCCCATTTTCTCTCTCCTACTGCCTGCTCTTGCCTCTTACAAGTACAAATTAGGGTTTGACTTGCCCTCTGTTGTCGTGTTTACAATTGAAGAACCTTAATCAAGGCAAAGGATATAACAATGGAGGGATGGATGCGGGCGGTCCGATTCCTTGCTGATGAGAGAAAAAGAGCACGCAATTGATGTCGATGCAATGAAGATCCTTTGGGCCGGTGGGCAAGCGTGAATTTGAAATCGCTGATCGTATGGCTCGTCTCGTTGCTAGCGATCCTGTAATCACCTACCTCCCTTCTTTCCGCGGTTTTCTGTGGCTATTGATTCCTTCAGTTTCGGGATAATTCTTGAAGAAACAAATGCAGAAGTGCACTTTTAGAATAAACGTGTCTTCAATGTTTGTGAATCACTGAATTTGGGTAGTAGCTTTTCATTGAAGGGTTCTCATAAACGTGGACGATGTCAGTTTGTTGTTGTTTTCGCTGATCTTTAAGTATGGCAGTGACTTTAGGCAAATGCAGAGGTTCACTGTAACAGATTATATTCATTCATAAGTTACTTGGGGCACAGAGTTGTATTTTAGAAACTTTTAACTATAAGATGTGATCCTGTCTGAGGTCATCATGCGGTTGCTTTAGGCTTGGAGGACAACGTTGATATAAATTGCGCTAGGTAAGATGTATTTCAGGGTATTAACTGTTATAAGACTAAGAAACTGTAAACAAAACAATTATCCATATTCGTTCGTTCATACTTCAGTAGGTTAATGGCTACGGCTCATAGTCATGCTATTCTGTTCTTCTACTGGTGATATAGGCATAAGAAGGACATAGAGCTATATAGGAAGAAAGGAACTATTCAAGAATACTCTAAGGAAAGCGGCTCATGCATGGAAGAGATTTATTGAGCTTCGTACTGACAGGTAGGATTTTATTAAGCAGGTTTCTTCTTGCAAGATTTTCTTTCATGAGGCTTTACCGGACTGTAATTAAAAATAGTGATGCTTTGCATAGATCTGGCCTCTGCACTCTCTGCTTAGCAGGTGTTCATTTGGCAATATTAGAAGAAGTTTTTCTCTCTCCTTTTGTTTCATAATCAATGGTAGTATAATTTATGACTGTATCTTCCATCACTACGACAGAAGAAGAGGCAAGTCAGCTGATTTCTGTGGGACGAGCCGCCTTTACTGATCTTCATTGGGTAAGTTCTACTCTGCGTGGTGGCATTTCTCAGACTTTTTTCTGGATTGGATTGTTGCCTATTGACTGTTTGTAATCACTTCCTTTGCCCCATTAAAGTGTTCTTTCTTCCACTTGCGCTAACTTTGGGGTTATCTTTGTGTTGCGTATAGTCCGCCAATCTTGTATGTGATTTTACCGGTGGCAGGGAATGTTTATCCTGCTATAAAAGGACAAGGCACTGAAGAGCAGCAAAGAAAATGGCTTCCAATGGCAATAGGATGCAAATTATTGGCTGTTATGCTCAAACTGAACTTGGTCATGGCTCGAATGTGCAACGGGGCTGGAAAACTACTGCAACATTTGATCCTGAGACAGCATGAATTTGTCATTAGCAGTTCCAACATTGACTTCTAGCAAAGTGAGTGAACACAAGCATAGCTTTTAAAGTTTCTTTTGTCACTGACTTAGAGGGATGATAGTACTAAAAAGTTAAAAACCATATGATATGTTGTTAACTTTTTGCTGATGGATCCATTTTTTTTTGATCTCTATGTATTTTGAATCTTCTATGTGAAGGTTCCTAGTAAAATTCAGTCTCAGCATGATCTCGGTTTTTCAATGATTTACAGTGGTGGCCTGGTGGGCTGGGAAAAGTTTCCACTCATGCTATTGTGTATGCACGCTAATGACAGATGGGAAGAAACATGGGTGATGCATGGTATAGTACTTGATCTATAAGTTAAAATTTTCCCTTTATGTTGCTCTTTGCATTCGCTTTGTTGAGGTCCTTCATTTGCATTCATTCTGTTAAGGTCCTCGTTAGTTCTGGGTCCAAATCTGTAAATCATATTCACCTGGTGCAAATTTTTTGATCTTTGGTATGTCCTTTGTGCTTCCTAGGGTTTCATTGTGCAGCTGCAGTAGTCTGGATGACCACTGCCTTTTGCCCGGAATTACAGTTGGGATATAGGGATTGAAATTTGGAATGGAGCATAGTAACACTATGGACATGGAGTCCTACGATTTGATCATGTCCGCATCCTAGGGATCAAATGCTTATGCGGTTTTGCCTCAAGTGTGCTAGTTTACGCGTTCTTGCTTGTAGTCTTTGACAGCTACTCCACTTTTTTGAAACCTGTTCGGCAAACTTTTGATTATGCCATTTTCTTTTCATGAATTTCAATGAAGTTAAACCTCCTCTGCCACTGTATGATAGAATAGCTTTGAAAATCAGTGGTGTGACTTCCCCAAAATATGTTGGAAGCCTAGGATCTAACATCTAAGGAGGGGGTTGTTTTTAATGAGATATGCATGATGTCAAAAATCCTTTGCGATTAGCCATCATGTGTGTGGAACTTTTGGCTGCGTATTAGGGCCTTTTTTTCCGGTGGTAAAGTAAGAAAATGTAATGAGTTGTAAGAAGTTGTAAGAAGTGTAGGAGTCGTAAAAAAGCTGGAAGAAATTTAAACTAAAATCTATTTAAATTAAATCAATTTTAAATTAATATTTTAACATAAATACAATTGGAAATAAACCTTTAAACATACGTAAATTAAATAACAAAAAATAACAGTTAAATGTTATTTAAATAATATTGAATAAACATGGTTAATGGAAAGAAAAACCTTTAAACAAGTAAATTGAGTAACAATAAAATAAATTCAAGCCCACAAAGTTACGGAACCCAATATGTTCTACACACAGTTGAGTGTTTTCAAAATTTTATTACTTAACATTAGCTTCATTCCTTATAAACGTATTAAAAAAATAACATTTCTCAACTAAATTGAAGAGAACTCTTAAACTAAAAATTCTATTAAATTAAACAATTTTAAATTAATATTTTTAACTTAATGCTCAAATAAGACTGAGCAGTAGCTTGATATAGTTTTTGCTTGTTGTGATCTCCACAGTTTTAGGTATTCTGCGTAAAAAAATGGTATAATAATCTCAGCAAAGGACTCAAATGTAGATGAGTCACTCAATGTTCAATTGTGCAATGACAACAACCAAATTGTCATGCATCAAATTGAAGGATAAGTAGATGAAATATTTTCGTCATTCTATAGTTTGACTATTTCATATATGATTCACGTCGAAATTCAACTATATGAATGCAATTTGTATTATAATTTAAAAGCAGGCTAATGTTTTTCTCTATAAGGTGTTATAAATGCATGTCGAAAACTCAAATATAATTTACAGTCGTTGAATTTTCGTTTTATGTTCATAAAAATATTAAGATTTTTCATATTGGTAGTATATAAAAAAATATATACATATTTCTATAAATATGAGGAAAAAAATAAATGAATAAAAAGTAATAAGAAGATGTAAGATGTAAGAAGACATAAGAAGTTGTAAGAATTTTGTTAAAAAATGTAGGAGTTGTAAGGAGTGTTGCTTAAATGCCTCACTATCGCAAAAAAGAACAGGGGCCCTTAATCTTATAAGTCAAATTTGGCATGATGTGGTTCGGACAATAAGGGGTGGATGGATTAGCGTAAAATATTGTGGTTTTTGGATTACTTGTTGCCTTTCGAGATTTTTGCCTGCTAACTGCTAGGGAATGGTATGGTTCCGGAGTTGAAATTGTTGTTGTTAGCTAAGAAAATTGGGGATGTTGCAGGAGATGGAAGAGGAATGGAAAAGTTTTGGATTTTTGGCAGGGTAGCAAAAGAGGAATTTTTATTGCGGCATTTTGTCATTCTTGTGTCCACGAAGACAAAGTGTTTACTGATATGATCACAATTAGTGAGAAGCTATCATATTACTGGTTCTGCTCTTTGAAAAGTCAATGTTAGGTAGGTTGATTATTAATGGCTATTTCTTTGACCCTTTGATATTGATTTAAAGTAAATGTCGTGAAGCTTCTTACGTGGTCCCAGGTGTTGCAGTTGACAAGGGAAGGGAAGGTTGTGCAGTCTAGTATACCTTAGGCAGCTCATCTATGGCACCATGGTCTTGTTCGACAGGACATTGGTTTATGATGCTTCACGTTGCTCTGTCAAAAGCAGTTTGCATTTGCTACTAGGTATAGTGCAGGTCGCCGACAGTTGGTAATCAGAATGGACCGTGAGATTCATCGGTATTAAGAGCAGTGAGAGACATCTAGGTTCTGTTCTTTATGAATCTCTAGCACGGATGTCTTCTTAGCGTTGAAAATGGGGCAAGTTTTTTTTTTTTTTTTTTTTCCCCCCCCCCCCCCCCGGTTAAGTAGCATATATATCCTTTTTATCATGCCAACATGACACATTCTGAGAAAGGGGGCCTGGGGTGTCTTGAGTGCAAGTTTGAGTTGGTATGTTAGAGTTGGTCCAGAATTTAGCAATGAATAGGGGGAGGGATTGATGTAGTGTATGTCTCAAATATCATGGAATGTCCTTGTGGCAACTGGTTTACTGAATGGACCAAGAGTAGTTCTCCAGTCCCTTGTTGTATCCCCCTTCTCTCTCCTTTTTCTTTTTTTTGGGTGGTTTATTTATTTTTTTTTTTTGGGTAAGTAATTAAGAGGTATATTAAAAGGACACCAAGGGGATGTCACTCATTTACAAAAGGGGCAAATACAAAAACATTATGCCCTTAAGCTCTCATCCATAATGCAATCGACAAAAGCCAAAAAATTTAAATTTTTGTTTCCATTAAGCCCGACACTCCAACTATATAGCAACCTTAAAAAATAGAGCTTAAAATCTTGAAAAGACAAGAACTTTGTCGTCAAAGATACGACGATTTCTCTCCTTCCACGTAGTCCACCAAATAGCCAAAGGCACCATGTTCCAAACTCCTCCTCCAAGCTACTACCACATCTCTAGCATTAGAAGGTTAAACCCAACTAATCCCCATAAGAGAGAGAGCTAAATCCCAAAGCGCGGAAACCCATCGACAATGTACAAGGAGATGATCCGCGGTTTCTTCCTCCTCCAAGCACATAGAGCATCTGCTTGGACCTCTAAAATTTCTTCTTTTAAGCATGTCATCAGTAGGGATCTTTCTTATGGTGACTGCCCACGCAAAGTCATAACCATCCAAGGCATCAAAATGTGTGGAACAAAAACTCTTGACGCTAAAGGATCCCTTAGAGCTAAGTGGCCACACAATCTCATCTTTTCCTTGCGACAGAACCTCTTTGCCAGCAAGTACGGCTAATAAATTACAAAAACTGTCCTCTTCCTAATCATTAAGATTCCTCACAAAAGTCAAGTTCTAATGGCTAATGTCCGCATTCCAAGAAACAACTTCTTGTACCGTAGCATACTGCAGACGAGCCATCCTAAAAAGATCAGGAAAAAAGTCTTTAAAGGCCGCTCCCCACACCACACATCATGCCAAAAAAACACCCTTGAGCCATCCTTCAGCTCAAAATGCACTAAAGATTTGAAATGCTCAAGACCTGATAAGATAGATTTTCAACAACCAACACCGTGGGCATAAGAACTCTTCTTGCTCTACCAACCCAACTCATCAATCCCATATTTTGCCTTGATCACGTTTCTCCACATAGCATCATCCTCCTTTGCAAACCTCCACAACCATTTGGTCTTCAAAGCATCGTTCATAACACGGAGAGGTCTTATGCCAAGTCCTCCCTCATGCTTAGGACGACATACTTCGTTCCAATTAACCCAATGGAGGCCATTACCATTATCAATAGAATTCTAAAGAAAATCTCTCATGATTTTTCTCTAACCGACTAGCAATGCTAGCTGGGATGGTGAATAAAGACATGAAGTAGATAGGTAAACTACACAAAGTGCTTTTCAAAAGTGTCAATCTACCCCTTCTGGACAAAAGCTTAGACTTCCAGCCTGCCAATTTTTTTGTGTGGTTTATTATGTGCATAACATCTTAATCCTGTTCTTTCTTGCAGGTGATTGATTACAAAACCCAGCAAAGTAGGCTCTTCCCTTTGCTCGCATCGGCTTATGCTTTCAGGATTGTTGGCGATTGGTTGAAATGGCTTTATAGGGACGTGACAGAGAGACTGCAAGCTAATGATTTTTCCACACTACCTGAGGTCCATGCTTGCACTGCAGGCTTGAAGTCCTTGACAACATCAGTTACAGCTGTATGTTACAACTCATGACATTCAACATTCTTGACTGAACTTACAACTAGCGTGATATATTTCAATACATTGTCTGATTTGTTTGGTGCTTTGCTACATTAATTGCTGCAGGGTCATATTCAGTCATATTTCTTATTTTGTTTTTCAATTTTGTGTATCTCCAAGAATCTACACTTCACAGTGAAGATATTTGGAAAATCCTTGTACTGAAAGAAGCTTATGGGTCAATTTATTACCCTGGTATTCCTGTCTACTGTATTCTTCAGCACCTACTCTTTCATTGGGTTCTTGCTTGTTGTGCCTATTATTGTTTGTTTGCAATCTTGGGTTAGGTGGTTCCACAGCTCTTGTGTTTTTAAACACGCTGTGCCAGTCGGCTATTAACTTGTTGAAACATGTGGCGCAGTGTAGCTACAATTTGGTTGCCCAGTATTTTTTTTGTAATTTTTTAAATGTCAATGAGTAATATATCTGTTTGTGTTTATTACCATAAGAGATGTAGCTGAACGTGGCCCAAATCCATAAGCTAATAGTATATTGTGGTACAAGCTTATTAGGCCTCTCATGTGTGTTTGCATTTAATTTGTCATTCTTCTGATGCAGGATGGTATTGAAGAATGTCGAAAACTATGCGGAGGACATGGCTATCTCTGTAGCAGTGGGCTTCCTGAGTTGTTTGCTGTCTATGTTCCTGCTTGTACTTATGAAGGCGACAATGTTGTGCTGCTTTTGCAGGTACTGCTTGCTCTCTATTTTCATGATTTTGCGGACTTTGTGACTCAGAGTTGACTGACAGGGACTATTCTATCAACTTTGCATCCACAGGATTCTGATCTCTCTCTCTCTCCCTGTTCCCCTTTCCCTCCCCCTCCCCCCTTCTACCCCCTCCCCCGCTCTTTTCCCTGGGTAGGTCGCTAGAATTCTCATGAAGACTGTGGCTCAACTGGGATCTGCGAAACAGCCTGTTGGTACAATGGCATATATGGGGAGAGCAGAACATCTGATGCAATGCCGCTGTAGTGTTCAAAATGGTTAGATACCCTTGTTTTTTTGCCTCTATGTAATGTGCTAATCCTCCTGAGCAACAGTGCTGTGATTAGTATCGTGGCTGTAAGGTAGTTGTGGGTACTATACCATACAGTTCCTTGCCTCCTGATATTAGAGATGTACTTTACCCTTTTGTTTGCTTGCAGCTGAAGATTGGTCAAATCCTAGTGTTGTAATGGAGGCTTTTGAAGCACGATCTCTTAGGATGTCTGTTGCCTGTGCTAAAAGTCTAAGCAAATTTTCGAACACGGAAGAAGGTGATGCTCCACCTTGCTGTAGGCCAGATACAATTAGTCTGTTTTTTTTTTTTTAAAAATTTTTTTATTTGGCTTCTTCCCCTTGTCAACTGCAGTGTACAGAAACCACCAGGGAAGTGTACGGTCTATTTACGGACAAAAGTGTCTTTTGTTTATGAATACGATTGTTATGATTTGCTATAATGTTTTTTTCAGGCTTCTTGGACCTCTCAGCAGATCTAGCAGGGGCAGCTGTGGCTCATTGTCAGCTGATAGTGGTTTCAAAGTGAGCGAACATCTCTATTTTCTTATCGTTCTTCCTGTCTATAGCTAATGATTGTGTTCAATTTTACTGCTACTCTTTGATCTCTTAAGTGACAATAGTTGTAAGTCAGTTGCTAAATGAGGTCTTGTTTTTTCCTTTTTTCCGTGGTGCTCTTATATGGAATGTTATGAAATTGATAGCTCTGTTTCCTAGGTCTTACTCCTTGATAGCATGAATTTAGCTAGTGCTAGTATACTACAATTTTAAGTGCTAATTGCTAAATATATCACAGTTCAAAAGCCATCATCTTTTTTATTGTTTCATTGAACCACTTTTGCAACCTTTTGACATCATCTATAATTTTTGGACTTCATTGCCTACTGATCAACTTGTATGCATGTAAGCAAACCACCTTGCTCCCCAGTTGTCCCTGCATGAATTGCTTTTCTATAGGTTCATAGAGAAACTGCAGCAAGAGATACCTGGAAATGGAGTCAAGCAACAGTTACGAGCACTCTGTGGTATCTATGCTCTTTCAAACCTCAGGAAGCATCTTGGTGATTTCTTGTCCACGGGCTGCATCACGCCTAAGCAGGCTTCACATGCAAATGATCTCCTTAGGTCTCTGTTCTCTCAGGTGATCTTTTCTTCTCGTGTGAATCACTTCTCCTTCTCTTGCCCTCCCCGCCTGGCCGCTCCTGAGTTGCATAATGTCACCCCAAGACAGAACCAGTCCACTAGCCAGGCCCTCTCTCTCTCTCACACGCACACACTCACTCTCTCTCTCGCTGTCTCTCTCTCTCTCTACTAGCCAGGCCTTTTGAGGTGAGGTAGACATTGAGGTGAGAATTAAGGCATGACCCACTTTGTTTCCCCCTTGTCACATAACATGATGACAGAAATACCAACCCCCCCCCCCCCCCAAAAACCAAAAAAAAAAGAAAAAATAATCATATTGTGATAGTGAGAAACGCATCCTGGATTACTTGTTGAAGTCTCTTGATCTACTCACATCTATGATGGTTTGTGGTGTTAGATCCGTCCGAATGCCATTGCCCTCGTGGATGCGTTCGGCTACACGGACCACTTCCTTGGTTCAGCTTTAGGTCGGTATGATGGAAATGTGTATCCGAAGCTGTACGAGGAGGCTTGGAAGGACCCTTTGAATGAAACTGTTGTTCTTGATGGCTATCAAGAGTACATCCGACCTATGCTCAAGCAGCAGCTCCGGACTTCCCGGCTCTGATGGAAGAGGCTGATGAAATTGCTTGGTATAGATACTGTTGAGCTTTTCGGCTGTGCCAAATTAGTATTCTTGACAAGTCGCTCAAAATGCACACGTCATTTACCAGTGTCGTTAGTAATTGCCTTCAATGTGAGGGTGGCTTATTGAGGGCAGCCACCCATCCATATAGTGCATAGATGGGGTTACCCAAAATTAATAATCTGAGAAAAGTACGTGAAATGGTTACTGTTCGTCGTAGTATGTTGTCCCATGCTTGACAAGCGGCAGTTTGCTAAGCTAGGGTCTTTTTTTCATTTCACTGACAAGTCAGTTCTCCAGTACTTTTATGTGATATTTGTTTGAATGTAATAATTATTATTACAAAGTAATTGTTATTTACAACTCTTTTAATTAAGCAAGAGAATAAAAATATAATTATAAATTTGTTTGTATTTCAAAATTATTTACATGCAACCACATATTAGCTAGTATATGTGTGAGTTTATACTCTCTGATTGATGCTGGAATCGTCGTTGCTTGTCTCATATTAGACTGATGGTCTTGTGTTTTTTGGAAGCTGAGGTTACATATGATGTAAATTCTTGAATTCACGACTAAGCTGAAAAAGGCAACGGATATGTACACATGATAGCCAATTAGCCACGTTATGAACGATACATCGGTAATATTTTCCTTTTTTTGGGGTAATATTTTTCCTGTAACAACCTATCATGTGTGCATCGTATTTGATTAAACTTAGGGAGTGCTAGATAACAACTGATAGCTATTAATTATTAGTTATTTCTATTAGGTATTGGTTGTTTTGGATTTTTCTATTAGATGTTTACATTAGCTGTTTCAAGAAAGAGTGTATGATAAAATTAATTATTTGTGACAATGTTGTGAGACAGATAATTAATTCTAAAAAGTTCAAAATTTAATCCTTTTCAAATCTCTTTTAAAAATTAATTCACTAAATACCCAAATTAACTTTTTTGACTAGGTTAAACAATTAATCGGGTCCAAAAAGCTTGCGTAGTGTTGGGACGAGGCTGGGCATGGGTTGAAGAGGCATCAAGTGTAAAATTGAATAAGATGAGAATTGTACACCAACAATAAATGAAACATTTCCATTTAGGACCATCGAACTTTAGAGTATTTTAGCATAACTAACTTTCCTGAAAGTGAACTGTCGGAACCATTGAGTTATTGTGTAATAAATTTTTTGGAGGGACAAAACACTAATGAACTTTTTATAAAGTTCCAAAACTTTTCATATTTGTAAACTCTACCCCGAATCCCTAAAAACTTACTTTCGAAAATTTTTAATTTGTGCATGTGATATTCTACTCATTAGTACTATTCAAAACTCTCTTTTGAAGAAAAATGGTGTTAGTGACTAGAGAAGGTACCTCTTTCTTTAGAGAATGCCAAACTATTATGCTATTAGGACCACGTGACAAAAAATAATTAAGATAATTAATAGTTAACTAAGCTAATTAACTGTGTTTAAATATTTGAATCATTATCTACTTGTTCTACACCTAATTATCTATATATTATGTACTCAACAGAAGGAACTACTTCATAGCATCTTAATTAAATTATATTATTGATATATTTTAGAATTAAATGCCAAATTAATAAAAATAAGATTGAAGCTAAGGATATTAAAAAATAATTATCTGTAATGCATCTTTCTTTAGCCAACGAGATTAGATATAATAGAAAATCTAATTTAATTATTAGTACTCCATTTCAGCATAAATATCATTTCCAAAGTCTAAAAACAAAAATTCATTTCCTTTGCATGATATAAAAATTAAAAAAGAATTAGGAGAAAGATCAACTAAAAAATTATCTAAAAAGGCGGAGAAAGAAGAACAGGATGGAGTATAAGCAGTATAACCTTGAAGAATTACTAACTATGTTTGATAAAGAATGAAACTTGTAAGAACTAAACAAAATCATAGGAGCAATAGTTAATAAACAAGATATATTATCTGATGATAATGAAGAGACAAATGATGTCTAGTTAGAACAAGAAATATATCAGTAGATGAACCTAATTAAACTAGAGGATCTTAATGTTATACTTTTAGAAGAAGTTAGAAGGCAACTGGATAAAAAATTTGGTAAAATGATATTTGACGACGAAATTACCGAGATTGGAGAAGAACTTGACATAGATGAAAGCGAGTCTAATGTAGTTGACATGTTATTCCTAAACATGAAGAATGTGGTGAACCTTTTAGAAGAAACATATATTTTATGAGACTTAGGTACGATCCAGTAGGGTCATAATAGAGAAAAAATATTTGATGTCCTAACCTTAAATACTATATGGACTGCTGAAAATTTTCTAAACCATGTCGAACATAACTTTTTTGGCACTGTAGCTGATTGATATGATTCATTAAATGAGGACGGTAACAATGCATTTAGAATGATGGAAACATTAACTGCAATGTTCAAAAATTTGTGTAAGGAAATTGAAAATGAATTTACAGGAGCTAAACTTGATTCTGAAGAAAAAGGTAGAGAATGTCAAAGAAAGATTAATAATATAGAGTTGCAGGATATGAGATATCTAAAAAACTATATTGCTGAATTTAATGAAATTAAGCATAATGAAACTAATCTTGGTATGTTTTATGACAAATTATCATATCCGATAAATTTCATAATTTTAATGAAAAATACATCGCATGACTTGAAAAAGCAAATGTCATTGATACACTTGGTACAAGAATTTTTTGTTTGAGAAAATAAGTCAATAATCAATGTCTTGATCTCCAAAAGTAAAAGAAAATGAAGAAATAATCAATGCCGGGAAAAATAACTATAAGTGTTAGGCATGCAGAGAAGTAGGTCATTATGTAAACGAATGCAAAAATAGAACGAATAACAAGCTTATTGAAACTTTGGATAGTGTAGACTATTTTGAGCTTAATAAGGAAGAATTACTAGATCTAACCCTAAATAAAAAATAATAAGAGAATAGTCAAAATTGTACTGAAAAATGAATATGAAGAAAATGATTATGAAGAAATTAGTCATATGATGCAAAGTAGTTTAATTAGTCTTGTATCTTCAAGGAGAAAATTTTGTTGTGGATAACGAGAATGAAGAAGTCAAAGGAGATTGAGTTCTTCTCATAATTCAAAAAGGCATGATCTATAACAAATCTATCTTTCAATTAAAGAGTAAGGACGTATGTGAAATGATGGAAGAAGATTTAGAAATAAAAGACTGTGAGTATGATGTGGGAGAGATTAATCTAATTAATTAAAAAAATATCCTTAAACATAATAAAGATAGAAAGTATAGATATATCTATGTTGGAAGTGTCCCAGTACAAATTACTCCTTTACAGTATTATAGCAAATATATTAAATTATTGATCTTTATACTTTGCTCTATTATATTACACATACCAAATTTAATAATCAAATTATAACAGGGATTATGACCAATTTATGTAACAAATTAGTAGAATTCAATTGCCGATATGGATATTATCTAAGCCTAAAAGGTGAATTTGCCAAAAATTTTCTATCCCTTAAGATAAAAATAGTTAGGATGGACATGAGAAGAGGATGATACCCACTTAGGATATTGAAAAATAACCTACAAACTATATAATACTATAGATCCAAAGATTAAGATAGCAATGATATCGGTAGAAAAATTTGAAAGTCATACTCCTATACAAAAAATACAAAGCATAAAATCCAATCCTCATGAGATAAGGATTAATAGGTCATAGATATCGAGTTTTGCTAATCCCACAAAAATCAATAAGAAAAATGAGATGAAAATTGATGACAATGGTAAAATTACCATTAAATCCCAATTATTGAGAAGTATGAATGCAAGATCAAAATGGGAAAAAAACTTCTTCATCAGCTAAAGAAGAGGTCAAAGATGATGATACAATGAGAATGGTTAGTGAAATAAGTAGAATGAGTTTTAAACTAATAAGACATAGTGTAGACCGAAGTATGAGCTTAGATAAAAAAAAGTGATTGGATACAAAACAAGAACTGTTAGTGAGCCAATCTATGAAGATAACTTAGTAAAAAATATGACTATAGAGATATGCTATGAAGTCACTAATATAAATCCTAATAATATCTATATTCCAATAAACATATGTTTAAAGGGATAAACTAGATATGAAGTATGTGTCTACATTGATAGTGGTTGTTATGTCTATTTTGAGAAAAGATCTTTATTTTCAGAATTTATGTAAAAAAAAGACAAGAATCTATTACAAGTAAGAATAACTGACAATAGCATAATGAGCTATAATGAAACTATAGAAGAGTTATCCATAGAAATATGAGGATTCCAATAAACTATACTAGTTCTATGGGTTAGTAATTAACCCTCCTATGATATGATAATTGAAAATAATTTTGAGAGGCAATATTCTCTATGCATATGGATCATGAACCAAATAATATTCAAAATAAATGGTCACTCAGTTCTCATTGATAAATTAAATAACGCTTACACTGACCATAACATTGAGTTTATCCCTGCACAATGTGAGATAACACTGATAATCTTACTATTTGAGTTATCCATTAAAGAGCATATTGTTGAACAACAAGCGTAGTTATGTAAAGAACTCTTACTTTTACAATCCTCCTAAAATTTGGGATGGAGACCAGACCGTTGCAAAAATCACTTTGTTAAATCCTAATACTACTATTTGAGTCAAACAAGTGGTATGTACATACGAGGATATTTAAGAATTTGACAAGTAAATCAAAGAACTTTTGGATAAAGGGTTAATCAGGAATACTAAGAGTCCTTATACTAATATATTCCCACTTTTAATGGTAAGAAATTGTGCCAAAAAAAAGAAAGAGAAAAAGCTAGAATGGTAATCACTTACAAAAAGCTTATATTTGATGGTTATTATATTCCTAACAAAATAGTTATTTTCGATAGAATTCAAGGAGTATCTTGGTTCTAAAAAATGGATCGTAAAAACAGATACTGATTAGATAAAAATGGACAAAGAAAGCATTCTTTTAATAGCTTTTAGTCTTTCAAGCACATTATGAGTGCATAGTAATGTCATTGAAGATCATAGAAAACTTATGCATGACATATTCGCAATGAATATTGAGAGTAATTTTGGGATATATCGTGGGGCTTCGGTACTATTTGGAAAGTCGATGAAGGAAGCTTTTAATTCCTTGATTGAAAAGTTCAACGGAAACTGCAAGGATGGAAAACTAAATACCTCTCACTAGCTGGCAGGCTCACTCTAATCAACAATGTCTTGGTAGCTTTATGTCAGCACATACAATCAGCCTATCAAGTTCTTGCAGACATCCTATGGAAACTTAATTCGCTAATTATGACCTTTTTCTAGTCCAACTCCCAAGGTGATAAATTGATTCATTGGATCAAATGTTAATATTGCCAACCGCCAAATATTAATGGTGATTTAGGAATAAGGAATTGGTAAAATGGAATGACGCACTATTAATGAATCAAGCATGACATGTTTACACAAAAACTAATCTATTAATATCTTAACTCTATCAAGGCAAGTATGGATCACACTCCCCTATAGATGCAGCGTATTATAGCTACAAGGGATATAACTTGTCTTGGGGTAGACGGGATTTACTTAAAGCAGCTATGAAATTCAAGTGAGGTCTTTGATGGAAAATTCAGACTGGACGAACAACATGAATACTAGAAGATAAGTGAAGTCACAATTGCAAGTTACAAGTTACGACCAACGGTTAATCAGTCATAGTGGGAAAACCGACCCATCTCGGACCTTCTCAATGAAACCAGAACAGGATGGGATGTATGCAAAGTATATTCCATCTTCCCTATAGGAGAGAACAAGCGTATTAGAAACGTAACATAGTTTCGATGTTGCCCGCTATGCCAGGAAACAGAAGAGAGGGTGCATCATTTATTTAGGGATTATTGGGTATCCAAAACCCTCTGGTGGATTCCAGTTATCCATAAATGCTCATGCAAATCAGTCGGTTCCATGGACACAATGACTGTGCGATTGGGTACTTCTGCCACACAAACACCATAACACAAACCCAATGGTGGTGGCTACATTTGTGGCAACCCTATGCAGTATTGGGCTCTTTAGGAACCAAATTCTTTTTTAAATAGTCTTTTAGGGATCCTCGAAGGCTAATGGAGGTCCTCCAAGGCAATTTATAAGTTTTATTAAAATCACAACATCTATTGATAGAAAGGCAAGGTACGAGTGCACTACATCGAGGCAATGAAGTGGTAAAACATTCTGTGTAATGGGGTCAAAATGATATGCGTCCCAACATTATCATCCAAATTTCAGGGTCCGTGAACTCGGCAGCTTGGTGGGCAGGAATAGGAGTATTAGTGCAATGTAACAACTCGGTTTTAATGGCATATCAAGAATGAGTTCTATGTAGGTTGACCCTTGATGCAAAAGTGACGGTTCTCGAAAGCTCTTACTTTGGCGGTCCAGCAACATTGGGCATCCATAGAAATTAGAAATGATAGCTCTTTACTAGTTCGTTGCATGTAGGGTCGTGCTCTTTCCCCAATAGAAATCTCATTACTGATTGATCAAAATTTTGGATTTCAGAACTTGCTTTTGCATTGTACATTCAAAAAGATAAGTGTAACACCTTGAATGTGGCTTAAAAGGATCGAAGTGACTACTTATATCATCAAAGGTGTACCTTTCTTTTCGGGAAGTCCACTCTTAAAAACTCCACGCTCAAGCGTGCTTATTGGGGAGCAATCTTGGGATGGGTGACCTCCTGGAAAGTTTTCCATGCTGCGTGTCAGCGAGGACGAAGCACGTCGGAAAGGCTTGTGGTGATTTGTGAAGCTAGTCGACGGTCCTTGAAGGCGTTATTGGTAAGACCTGCGACCGAGAGGGGTCGGGACATTACAGATGGTATCAGAGCCAACCCGCGACCGCGAGCCGCGCCAGTGGATGGAGAGCCCATGGGCAGTAACCTAGCAGGACAAAGATACTGGGTGTGGACCGCCAGTCAAAAGGACCCGTAAGTCAGTCAGTTAGTGAGGCACAACGAGGACGTTATGCGCTTCAAGTGGGGGTGATTGTAACACCCAGAGTGTGGCTTAAAAGGATCGAAGTGACTACTTATATCACCAAGGTTGTATCTTTCTTTTCGGGAAGCCCACTCTTAAGAACTCCATGATTAAGCGTGCTTATTGGAGAGCAATCTTGGGATGGATGACCTCTTGAGAAGTTTCTCAGGTTGCATGTCAGCGAGGACAAAGCACGCCGGAAAGGTTTGTGGTGATTTGTGGTGTTAGTCGACGATCCTTGAAGCCGTTATTAGTAAGACATGCGACCAAGAGGGTTTGGGACATTATAGTAGGTAAAACAGAAATCCAAGGAGCTCATGAGTTAGTAGTCCAAGTCAGAATAGTGTAGTTAATTTGAGACAGTTGTAGTTGTATTGCTGAACTGACCCAAAAAAAAAAAAAAAAAACAATCACAAGCACCTATTCTGTAGCTGAGTTCATATTATTTAATTTACGGTGCGGGTAT
This sequence comes from Carnegiea gigantea, assembly GCA_029747015.1. NCBI lineage: Eukaryota > Viridiplantae > Streptophyta > Magnoliopsida > Caryophyllales > Cactaceae > Carnegiea > Carnegiea gigantea. The sequence continues at coordinate 27,721 of JAKOGI010002008.1, read as the reverse complement.
AGCGATTTTCGCTAAACAGCGATTATGGGGATTATGGTAATTCCCACAATCTTAGTCGTACATGTGGCAATATTTAATCTCTACCGTTAATTTTTATTTTTTTAATGGCATTAAATTTAATATTCTTAAATTATTAAACTTGTGATAATTACTTAAAAAATTATTTTTAAGGACATATTTGGATGCTGAAAAATTCTATCTTTGAGATCTAAGAAACATTTAAAAAATTAATTAAATTATTTGATGTATGAAGCCCAAACTACCTTTCATTGTTTTCAGCCATTAACTCCACATTTTCCTACGAGATGCCGTCGAAGTTGACACCGGCTAGGTTACATTTGGCCGGTGATATTTCTAGGGACCTCCCCCTCTCCCCAAACTAACGTGCCTAAAAAAGACCGGGAAGATAAACTTTCATCAGAAAAAATGTTCATGTCGGAAAAAAAGATAAAAGTAGCCAGTAAGTAGCTTGGCTAGTCGTTTGATCTCAGCCGGTGCTAATGTCATCGGTGGCAATGGGTGGGGCAGCGTATCGTTCAATAGGATGGGAGTTGGAAGGTCACAAATGTGTTGAGGTTTTATTCAGCAACATAATAGTTATATGTGACACGAGAGCATATGTTTCACGCAAAGAGTCACATCCAATGGTTAGGCTCCTTACATTTTAGTAGCGAGGTCCAGGTTCAATCATCAGCAGTGCACCTTAAATGTTTTGCGAAAAATCTGACGCGAGAGTATATGATTTTGGAAAATTGTTTGGATTAGAGGACATTATTGAATGCTTTCCTTGACAAAATTATTTTGAAAATATTGTTCCGTTGAAATCCAAGAGTTTCTATACAATAAGAATTCTTTCCTTAATAGAAAATTAATTTCCTTGTTGCTGGGGATTCTATAAGTTTTGCCTACTTCTCCCTTGCAATTAGCTTCCCATTATTTCTATAAATTAAATTGTCATGTAAGTTTAATTCACCACTATTTCATAACTTTCCACCCTTGAGCAATCTCCAATGGTGGAGTTCAACATCACTATTAATAGTAACAATGTAAGTTCTTTGTATTACAGTGTGCATTTATTTTGTTTTTAATTATATCTATTATAATTTTTTTTTTGCCATTCCTTTAGTCTAAGGCAATATTGCATATTTGCATGCAATGAAATTTTGTTAGATGTGAATTTCATTGAAACATATATTATATGCTTCTAAAATTATCAACTTTAAATAATCTAACTTTTTTTTGTTTATGTTTTTATGTGTGTGTGTGTCTGGATGGCATATTTATTAGGATATTTTGATTTTGTTCTTCTTATTTTATGTTTATATTTCAACACATAATGTGTATTTATTTTATCTATAATTGTATCAATTATTAATTTTCTTAGATGTGTATCTAAGTACTGCATGATTTTAAAAATGATCAAATTCTATGTGATATTTTCTATTGATTTGATGTTTCTTAACATTTACAATTATCCAATAGAGTTTTTGCTTTATTTTTTGATTTTGTTTTGATTAATCTTTACAATTTGTTCAATGCGATCTTCACATTAAAGAAGAAGAAGACGAAGAATATACGGAAGAAGATGATGATTTTATTATAATTGAAAGTTTGAAAGATATACAAGTAACACCAGATGAAGAATTTTCAAGATCTTACCATGAAAGATATGAGGAGACTTATATTCAAAGCTCTTGACTTAGGCCATGAATTTTATAAAAAATATGCTAAAGTTCAAAGTTTCGGAGTTCAGAAGGATGGGATACGCAAAAGCAGAAGAGATGGACATCTAATTTCGACATCGTTTAAATGTTCTGCAGAGGGTGTACACCTAGCAAAACATGTTGACAATATTGAAAGAGTTCGAAAAGCGAAGGATGAAACACGTTTTGGTTGTAAAGGTGAAATACAATTCAAATGGATTAGAGAAACAGATCATTGAATTGTGACAAGATTTGTTGTTGGACATACACATCCCCTTGTCAATGCAGATCAAGTATTATACTTGAGGTTAGACAACATCAATTTTTAAATTGTTATATATACTTATTTAATTATGTTATTAGTAATGCAATTTTTTGCGATTTAAAAATTTAGATTTCATAGGAAAATCCTAAAGGATATTCAAATTGAAATTGAACACATGCATAGTGCTCGCATCCCTCCCCGTTGCATCATGTGAAATTTGGTGAAAAAAGCCGGAAGTTATCACAAATTGGGTTTTCTCAAGCAAGATTTAAAGAATCATGTGAAAAAGTTTTAAAAGGAAAAAGGAAATCGAACGCATGCATAGTGCTCGCATCCGTCCGCGTTGTTATGGGTTATTTAAGGGGGAAGAAACACGATGATCCCTCATTTTTCTTAAAGTATACTGTGGATGGTAAGGGTTGCTTAAAAAATTGTTTTGGTGTGATAGTGCTTCACGCATAGACTACAAAACTTTTGGACAAGTCCTTGTTTTTGATACTACTTACAAATGTAATGCCTACAATAAGCCACTTGTGATGGTTGTTGGTGTCAATCATAATTGAAAGACAGTGCCTTTTGGATGTGCATTGGTGATCGATGAGAAAGAATCTTCATTTATATGGGTTTTGGAACAATTAGTTGAAGCAGGGGAGGACAAAAGCCATTAACTGTTCTGACAGATGGAGACAAGGAAATAGCTAATGCTATTAAGGTGATATTCCGTAAAGTGCACCATAGACCATGCTTGTGGCATCTCATGATAAATGGTAAGTGGAATGGAGGTATCAAATTTTGTAGCGACTTTATTAAATGCATCAACAAGTATTGAACTCCAAATGATTTTAGAAAAGGGTGGAAAGAACTTGTGTCCTATTATGGAGTTCATGATAAAAAGTGGGCTAAAGACTTGTACAATGAGAAGGAGAAGTGGGCAGAAACATACTTACGTGGATATTTCTTTGCAGGTCGGTAAACTAAATTTTAAGCCTTTTCTATCGTACTCAATAGACCGAATTCATATTGATTTACTTCTTTTTATTTTTCCAGGCATGAGAAGCACACAAAGAGTTGAATCAATGCACAGAAATATTAAGAAGATGCCTTTACACATCAAAGGGAAAAAGATGTAATTGAAAAGGATGAAACTGCAGGCAAGACGCATCTTATTCTTATAAATAGAGAGACTTATTCCATTTTTTTTCTAAGTAATTATTTTATTTTACCATGAAAGTTTCTTATTACAATATATTACGGAGATTGTTACCTTCATTGGCCATGTTCTTTTTTGCGATTAGGAGAATTTACCTTATAGCTTACAGCTCCTTACAGCTTCTTACATCTCTTTACAACTCGTTACATCCTTACCATATTCATTACATCTCCTTACATCTCTTTATATCTCCTTACATCTTCTTACATCTCCTTACATCTCCACATATATTTTTGTATAACATTCAATAAGTCATTTATTTTCTCTATTAATTATAGAAATATGTATATATTTTTTATTATATTATCAATATAAGAAATTTGTAAATATTTTTTATAAGCACAACATTTCTATAAACATAAAAACAGAATTTAACGACGCAAATTATATTTCAATTTCGACTTGAACAATATAGGTCATTATAGATGAACTAAGTTAACATGCTTTTAAAATTATTATACCAAAATTGCATTCATGCATGAGTTTGAATTATATATGAAAACTGTCAATTTGTATGTGAAGAATTATAATACAAAAATTGCATTCATGCTTTTAAAATTATAATATAAAAATTATTTCTTAATATTTCAAGGGTCTATTTATAAATTGTTTTGGTAATAAAATATTGAAAATACTAATTTAAAATTTTTTATTTAAAATAGGATTTCATTTTAAGACTTCTATTTAATTTTGTCGAAAAAATTGTGTTATTTTTTTTTTTTTAATTTTCTTATGGAAAGGTCAAACTAATGCCAATATAAAAAGTCACCTCAAGTATGGAAAATTTTGATTAAAAAAATTCTGGGATTGAATTTATTTTATTGTTATTTAATTAACTTATTTAAAGGTTTATTTTCACTAATTATATTATTTTAATATTTTTTTTTCCATCTAAAATGCTGCTTTCATCTTCTTGAAGCTTCTTACGTCTTCTTACAGTTTCTTATATATTCTTACAACTTCTTACAACTCCTCATATTTTCTTACAACTTATAGCTGCATCTTAATGCAAAAAAAATAGGCCCATTTTGTTCTATATACAATCTGTATAATCAGAGTGAATTATGTTTTATAAAATAACTAATATTATATTTAAGTGAACGATCTGATAAGAACATTCAATTAAAAAAAACTTTAAATGTAAGGTATATGATTACTCTTCTTATTTATAATTCTTTATTCCTGTAAATATTTTTGAAGTAAAAATTCTATTTTTTTGGTCGTACTTGATAGAAAATTAAACTCTTTTATTTATTTTTTTGTAATGTTAAGTAAAAAATATGAAATCTTATCTTCACTATTCTTTTCTTGATATAAATAAATTAATTTTAACAATTTGTAGTTTGATTTTAAACATAAATTTAAAAGTTTCAATTAAAATTTTTATTCTAGTTCATTACTAAAAAATAATCATTTTTTTATTTTTGTTTAATCTTCTAACTTTATTAAGTTTAAGATCTATTGACTTATTTTTACGGAGGAAACATCATTGTTACTTTAATAAAATTTGACATTTTACTATTATTTAAAAACTGTTTTTGAATTGTTGAAATACTTTTTCCATTTTATTGCTAGTTTCTTCAAATTTTTCTTACCTAGAGTCATTAAAAAATATTAGACTCTTAATCTTAAGCCTTAAATGCCCAATTCCAAGCCCTAAACCACAAAACCTGAGCCTGAAAATCCTAATTGTTGATAGTTGAGCTGTGAAGTTCAACTTAACCATAATCCCTAAATATTGAAGTATAAATGTTATAGTTTCGTATCTTATTCGCTTGTATCATTATAGACATTATGTCTCCTACTTATAAATCTCACAGCTAATATGAGATTATGTAACTTTTGAGTAATTTTTTGATCTAATAGAACAAATAAAAGTAGTCCAAATTTCTTGATCTGATAGCACAAACAAAAAATATTCTAACTCGAATAATAAAAACTTGGGATGACCAATGGTTTTTGTTAAACTGTTCTTTTCTTTTGTTGTTAGTCTTTCTCCTTCAAATAAGACAACCACCTACGTAATTTTAATATTTAAATGATTTGAAAATCATATTCAATAGCTTTACCAAATGACGAGTAAATTATTTTTCTCCATTTGTTTAAGTGTTTCTTGAAAAGAGAAATCAAAACAAAGAGTAATAAACAAAAGGTTATGGAGTAAATAAAGGAAATTAGAAATATTAGTTAATCTATAGTTTCGAGATAGGGTTTATCATAGAAACAAATACAATACAAAATCCTAAGTTTTATCGTTTAACATTTAGTGTTTACGGTTTATGTGTGAACTCTAAGACTAGCATCAAGAACTAAGGTTTAAGTGTAAAATTTATAACTAATATCAAGAAAGTAATATTCATTGTTAACTAGATAAGCCCATTTGTGCAGGGGTTGTTAGTGAGTGTATTAAGTTTTCAAACCATATACGTCAACTCGGGTTGATTGTATATACTAACTTGGGCTAACTGATTATGACAACCTGGGTTAACTAGATTGCATGTGCGGGTAAACCTTAGATCTATTTGGCTTTGGATTACTCTCATATTTCTTTCAAGTAAACTTTTTTTTTCCCCCCCCTTTGATTAGAATGCACACAATCTTATCAAAAATGCCAGACTCTGACATAGAGTACAAAAGGGTACAAAAATATTAACTTATGTAACAAATAACTTGAATAATTAACAACTAACACCCTTAAAATACTATGCAAATGTGGCAGCAATTAACATATGCTCTATTAACTAAATTTCATATTAGTGTTGCTATAGTTGAACAAAAATAGTGAGCTGTCAAAGTTTGTTAAGTAAAAATATTTTTAACTCATTATTTTAAACCCTAATTTTTGATACTTAATTGACCCTTAGTTCAACCATAAATACTAAACCATAATCATTAAAGTTGAACCTTAAACCCTCAAAATTTATGGTTACGATTTAGGGTTTATGTTTAGGATTAAGGTTCATTATGATTTTATTTGTAGAAGTCAAAATCTTGGGATGTAAAACTCTGATGTTTGTGGCTTAGTGTGTGTCTGTGTATTTTTGTGTGTGTGTGTGTGTGTGTGTGTGTGTGTGTATATATATATATATATATAATGTTCATAATTAATGACAGTAAAATGTTCATAAAATAATAGCATAATTGTAATATATTAATTAAATAATAAGGTAGCTTAATTTTCTTGTTTAAGATAATAACATGATCAAAATCATATTGATTGAAAAATAAGGGGAAAAAATGGCACAAAAAGAAAATAGGAAAAGAAAATTGTAAACAATGCCTATTTCACAATTATAACATCTCCGTGAATTAATTTTTATTTTGTTATTTTTAATTTCATATTAATCATAAAGTTGTGGGTTCAATCAAATGCATGAGTCGTGTGAAATTAAGGCATGTTAAAACTTAAAAGGCTTATTCAAATTGATAGATTTATATAAATATGGGTTATTTAATACTTTTTAGCACAAATAATAATATGGATATTTATATATACACACACATGAATAATGTAGGATTTTCAGTGCAAAATTTAATTAAGTTATGTATAGTTTAAATATTTCTTTATAAAAAAAATAAAATAAAATAAATCAAACTTAACAAATAAAATTGACCAAAATGATTAAAAAAAAAAAAAAATCGAAGGAGGGGAAGCAGAGCACACAGGAGGGAGGCATTGAAAAAGGCGAAGAATTGTGACTTTTGAGGGGAGCACACAGCTTCTCTCTCTGTCTCTCTCTCTCTTTCTCTCTACGAAAAAATGAACGTTGTCTGCTGGGTTGCAGCCAGAGGAAGAAGAAGCCACAACGGTGGAGGCTGCTGCTGCTAATAGGAGTGAGTGGGTCTCAAAAACTCACAAAACTTCTTAAAAATTTCACCTTTCCCCCCCTCTATTTGTCTTTCTTTAGCTTTCCTTCTGCCTACAACTCTTTCTTTTTTCGTGATTTGGGTATTCTTATCTTTTGTCTTCATAGATCAAAATCATAGATCCTCATTGAACACCCCCCCCCCCAAAAAAAAACACTTTAAATGCCAAAACAAAGATTCAGAGAGCCAAAAATTTGGATTATTGTATTGATTCTTGATAGTCAGAAAAACTTAGGAACCACAAATATGAGAGGTTGAGAAAAGAATGATGAACCAGCTACAAAAGCAAATGTTTGTGGAAGTGAACATCTCCAATTTGACTTCAATAGCAGTTTCTGGGGATGCAAGTGTTTCTTCAGATAACAATAGGCTTGAAGTAGCAGCTCTATGTACCCTCAAAAACAGTATTTTCTCAGCGAAATCAGTCTCAAGACCCAGATGTAGAAGTGATAGTGTTGGGTTTTATGGCCCAAAATCTCGAGTATCGGCACGGGGAGCCCATGCTGCACAGACACGGGCGTGCCAAGACGAAGAGCCGAAGACGAGCGGGACAGAAAATGGCACGGGGGTGCCGTGCCATATGGCACGGCCGTGCCATGTGACACGGGGTGACCGTGCCACGGGGCACGGTCGTGCCACGTGTCTTTTCGCCGCCTCTTTCGGATGCGGCTAGGGTTTCTGTCTTCAAGGAGGACTCCTCTGCGGCGGCTAGGGTTTTTCCAAGAAGGGGAAAACCCTATTCTTCAGGCCCTATAAAAGGAGGGTCAAGCCTAGGTTTCAAAACACTTCAGTACTCATAAACACATTGAGAGGTAAAAGTCGTTTGTGAGAGATTACAATAGAGAGATTGTAATTCTGCTCTTTGATCGAATCACTGAGGTGATTGTGATCGTGGTGTACTTTCCTGCTCATAGTGAATTGTTCTGGTGCTGTCGCCGTCCGTGGTTTTTTCCCACATTGGGTTTTCCACGTTAAATTCCTGTGTTCTTGTTCTCTTCCTATTGTTCTGTTGTTTGTGATTGGTTGAATTTCTGATTTTCTATTGCATCCTATCGCTTCCGCTATACTGTTATTCTGATATAAATCCTAACAAGTGGTATCAGAGCGAGGTTATAGGATGTCTTCAATTATGAAGGTGGACATACAGAAATTCGACGGGGAGATTAGCTTTAATCTCTGGAAGGTGCAGATGAGGGCGGTCCTCATCCAGCACGGGCTGTGGAAGGTCCTGCAGGGGCCTCACATTAAACCCGCAGGCACAACGGATGAAAAGTGGGCTGAGGATCAGCAGAAAAGGCGTGGGAAGTTGACAAATGAGGAATGGGAGGAACTGGAGCTGAAGGCAGTTTCAGCCATACAACTATGTCTGGCACCTCACGTGCTCCGCGAGGTTCTTGATAAGGTAACTGCTGTTGACCTTTGGGCTAGGCTAGAAGAACTATATATGACAAAGAGTCTAGCCAATAAGATCAGGCTAAAAGAAAGGTTGTACACCTGTCGTATGGCTGAAGGTACGCCTGTCCAGAAACATCTGAATGATTTCAATTCAATTCTAGTTGATTTGGAAAGTCTGGATGTAAAAATTGATGATGAGGATAAAGCCATCTTGCTTGTTGTCTCACTACCCCCTTCATATAAACACTTTAAAGAAATCATGCTGTATAGTAACACAGATACTATATCGTTTGAGGATGTCAAGGCTAACCTTCTTTCAAAAGAAAAGTTTGACCATGACATTCATACTGACCAGGGTGAAGGGTTGGCAGTTAGGGGTAGGACAACTGAGAAGAAGGGAAACGGTAATAGGAAGAGCCGTTCTAAATCGAGAAATCCTCATGCTAATAAAACCTGCCACTTTTGCAAAAAATTGGGTCACATAAAGGCTAATTGTTGGAAGTTAAAGAACAAGATTGAAGAAAAGGGTAAAACTGCTACTGCTGACTGTGTGGTAGAGTCTGAGTCAGATGGGGATGTACTGCTTGCTACTTCTTTAGCTACCACCTCTGGGAGAGGAGTGAATGATAATTGGGTTTTAGATTCTGGTTGAACGTTCCACATGTGTCCTCGTAGGGACTGGTTTATAACTTATGAACCTGTGGAGTCTGGGGTTGTACTTATGGGCAACGATGCTGAATGCAAGGTTGCAGGGATAGGTACAGTTCAGATTAAAACCCATGATGGCACTATTAGAACCTTGTCTAAAGTGCGTCACATTCCTGATATGACTCGTTGCTTGATCTCTTTGGGTACTCTTGAGTCTAATGGTTGCAGAATCATCATGGAGAATGGAGCTCTAAAGGTGGCTAAAGGAGCCATGGTGATGATGAAGGGACTGAGGCAGGGCAGTCTCTACATCCTGCAAGGAGCCACAGTTACAGGAGTAGCTGCGGTAAGTACAGCAGATGAGACAATGTTATGGCACATGAGGCTGGGCCATATGAGTGAGAAAGGGATGACCATTCTGGGTAAGAAAGGTTGTCTTGGTAACGCAAGTACGGGTAAGTTGGATTTTTGTGATCACTGTGTATTTGGGAAACAGAAAAGGGTAAGTTTCTCAAAGGCTAGTCACCGTACTCAGGGGGTCCTGGACTACATCCATTCTGATTTGTGGGGTCCCTCTAAGGTACCTTCGATGGGAGGTAAGCGTTACATGTTAACATTTGTTGATGATTTCTCACGAAAAATTTGGGTGTATTTCTTGAGACAGAAAAACGAGACATTCTCAATGTTCAAGAAATTCAAGGCTCTGGTTGAGAACCAGACTGGCAAAAGGATCAAGAAACTCAGGACTGATAATGGCCTGGAGTTTGTTGAATCTGAGTTTGAAGAATTCTGCACCGCAAACGGCATAGCCAGGCATAAAACCTTGGTCGGGAAACCACAACAGAATGGGGTCGCAGAACGAATTAACAGGACATTGTTAGAGAGAGCAAGGTGTTTGCTTTCAACTGCTGGGCTTTGGGATCGCAAAGCGTTTTGGGCTGAGGCCATTTCTACGGCCTGCTACCTGGTGAATCGATCACCACACTCCTCCATTGAGTTTCAGATTCCAGAAGAAGTATGGTCAGGTAATCCTGTTGACTACTCTAATCTCAGGGTATTTGGGTGTCCTGTGTATGCTCATGTAAATGAGGGCAAACTAGCACCTAGAGCAGTTAAATGTATGTTTTTGGGGTATGCTAGTGAATCTAAGGGGTATCGTATGTGGTGTCCTGATTCTAAGAAAGTAATACAAAGTAGGGATGTTACTTTCAATGAGTCTGATATATTATCTTCTGGAAAGAATGCTGCTGCTCCTTCTACTGGTGCAGGAACTCAGCAAGACACCAGCATGGAGGTGGAGCTGGAGACTGCTACAGCTCAAGGTGGAGCTGTTGAAGAAACTATGAGGGAAGTCCAGGTCACTGAGCCTGGGGCTATCAGCACTAAACAACCTCAGGAGGAGGTTGAGCACTCTATAGCACATGATCGTCCTCGCAGGGAGATCAGGAGACCGGCCCGGTACAACGATGATGAAGGGCTGATAGCATTTGCACTTTCAGTTGCAGAGGAAGTGTCTGAAGGAACTGAGCCTTCAAATTATACTGAAGCCATCACCTGCCCAAGTTCACCCAATTGGGTTTTGGCTATGCAAGAAGAAATGGAAAGTCTGCAGAAAAATGGGACTTGGGAGTTATGTAACCTGCCTAAAGGCCGACGGGCCTTAACTGCCAAATGGATATACAAGAAGAAGGAGGGCATTCCTGGGGTAGAGGATGCAAGGTGGAAAGCAAGGTTGGTTGTTCGTGGTTGCAACCAACGGGAAGGTATAGACTACAATGAGGTTTTCTCTCCTGTAGTCAGACACACCTCTATTCGATTATTGTTATCCATTGTGATATTGTTTAACTTGGAGTTGGAACAGCTTGATGTAAAAACAGCCTTCCTGCATGGTGAGCTGGAAGAGGAGATATATATGAAGCAACCTGAAGGGTTTGCTGTTCCTGATCAGGAACACATGGTATGTAAGTTGAAAAAGTCCTTGTATGGACTCAAGCAGGCTCCTAGGCAGTGGTATAAACGTTTTGACACGTTTATGATTGATAATGGTTACATACGTAGTAGATATGATAATTGTGTATACTTTAGACAATATGGTGATGGGTCCTTTATATATCTACTACTGTATGTTGATGACATGCTAATTGCATCTAAAGATAAAACCCTGATTAGCATGCTAAAATCTCAGCTCAGTAAGGAATTCGAAATGAAAGACTTAGGTGCAGCTAAAAGGATACTGGGCATGGAGATTCACAGGGATCGAAAGGAGGGAAAATTATACTTGTCTCAAGAAAAATATCTTGAGAAGGTATTAAGCAAGTTCAAAATGAGAGACTGCAAGGCAGTGTCTACCCCTCTTGCTGCACATTTTAAACTGTCTGCGGAATGCTGTCCGCAAATAGAAGAGGACATCGGTAGAATGTCCAATGTACCATACTCCAGTGCTGTAGGGAGTTTGATGTATGCCATGGTCTGTACCAGACCAGACTTATCACATGCTGTGAGTGTGGTAAGTAGATATATGCATAATCCTGGAAAGGATCACTGGGAGGGTGTAAAATGGATCCTGCGGTATGTAAAGGGAACTGTGGGAAAAGGGCTGGTATTTGATAGAAACAAGGTTGCTACATCTGATGTAGTAGGGTATGTTGATTCTGACTATGCTGGTGATTTGGATAGGAGGAGGTCCATATCTGGGTACATCTTTACTATGTGTGGGGGCGCTATCTCTTGGAAAGCGTCTTTACAATCTATTGCAGCTCTGTCCACAACAGAAGCTGAGTATATTGCTGCCACTGAAGGGGTGAAGGAAGCTACCTGGCTAAGGGGACTGGTAATGGAGCTTGGAATACCACAATCTGCTACTGTGGTATATTCTGATAGTCAGAGTGCCATACATCTGACAAAGAATGATGCCTACCACTCGAAGACCAAGCATATCAGCGTCAAATATCATTATGTACGAGATACAGTTGCTGCAGGAGAAATAATGATGAAGAAAGTTCACACCTCAGAGAATCCTGCTGACATGCTTACAAAGCCACTACCTACAGCTAAGTTCGAGCATTGCTTGGACTTAGTGGGAGTTCACAGTCATTGAGAAGCCCTGCGGGGCATAGCCCCATGGGGGGCAACACCCTTAGGGGTGGACGACGGCGACGGAAAGTTGAAGATTGGAGATTTTGGTCCAAGGTGGAGATTGTTGGGTTTTATGGCCCAAAATCTCGAGTATCGGCACGGGGAGCCCATGCTGCACAGACACGGGCGTGCCAAGACGAAGAGCCGAAGACGAGCGGGACAGAAAATGGCACGGGGGTGCCGTGCCATATGGCACGGCCGTGCCATGTGACACGGGGTGACCGTGCCACGGGGCACGGTCGTGCCACGTGTCTTTTCGCCGCCTCTTTCGGATGCGGCTAGGGTTTCTGTCTTCAAGGAGGACTCCTCTGCGGCGGCTAGGGTTTTTCCAAGAAGGCGAAAACCCTATTCTTCAGGCCCTATAAAAGGAGGGTCAAGCCTAGGTTTCAAAACACTTCAGTACTCATAAACACATTGAGAGGTAAAAGTCGTTTGTGAGAGATTACAATAGAGAGATTGTAATTCTGCTCTTTGATCGAATCACTGAGGTGATTGTGATCGTGGTGTACTTTCCTGCTCATAGTGAATTGTTCTGGTGCTGTCGCCGTCCGTGGTTTTTCCCACATTGGGTTTTCCACGTTAAATTCCTGTGTTCTTGTTCTCTTCCTATTGTTCTGTTGTTTGTGATTGGTTGAATTTCTGATTTTCTATTGCATCCTATCGCTTCCGCTATAATGTTATTCTGATATAAATCCTAACAGATAGCTTTGTGAACAAAGTCATTGTTCGCAACCAACGGGTTTGTGTGTGAGATCTGACCAAGGGTTCCAAAGAGACCAGAACCTGCAGCTGCATAGAAGAGGGCACAACCTGCCATGGAAGCTCAAGCAGAGGACAAACAAAGAGGTAAGGAAGAAGGTGTATGTGTGCCCCGAGCCAACATGTGTGCAGCATGACTCATCAAGGGCTCTATAGGAGACTTGACTAGGATCAAGAAGCACTTTTGCAGAAAGCATGGTGAGAAGAAGTGGAAAGGTGACAAATGCTCCAAGAGATATGCTGTTCAATCTGACTGGCAAGCTCACTCTAGGTCTGTGGCACTAGGGAGTACAGATGTGACTGTGGCACCCTTTTCTCCAGGTAAACCCCCCCCCCCCAAAAAAAAAAAAAAATCATTTTGAGAAACGTGCACTCTCGAGATCTTCCAAACCCCATCGTCATATTCAATGTGAAAACCCCATGATTTCACACTGATTTAATTGGCTTGTTATGTTTGTATGTATGCACTGTATGAAACTATTCATGTCATAGCTTAGGTATAGGGTAGCCATCTAGCTGCATAGATGAATTCTTTCAACAAATTATTGGCTAGCTAAACAACAACGAAACAAGAGCAGGAAGCTAGATAAAAGCAAAAAGTTAGTGAGAAGATTGTTGGTATACAAATTTTTACGAAAAAATAATTTTAGTTTAATAGTAAAAATTTAGTCGGACTCTCAAATTAAATTTATGGGATTAAAATTCTGGTGACTTATAATATGATTCATATATTTTATTTTAATAAAAAGAATTTCAATCCATGGTTTCGTATTAATAAAGGTTGCCAATTTTCTAAAATTACTAATACAATATTTAGATGTGAAAGTTTTTATCATCAAACTAAAAAAAAAAAAAAAAAAAAAAGGAGTGCATGTTCTTTTTCGTTCCTACGCTGATGGCCATGTAACTTCCCACTAACCTGACTTTCCAACTTAAATGCAACGTAGGTGGTTGAGGGAATGTAGTCATACATATATGTATATATGACTGGAGGCTCATAAAAACACGTTGGCCAAAGAGAGCGGAGAGGCAGAAAACAAACATAAAAACACATTTCAAGGAGAAGAAGCTGAACAAGGATTGCCTGGAGAAAAGGGTGCCACAGTCACATCTGTACTAGAAGAATGTAGTCATATATATATATATATATATATAGATATATATATATATATATATATATATGTATGTATGTATGTATGTAAATATATATATATATATATATATATATATATATATATATATATATGTATATATATATATATATATATATATATATATATACACACACACACACACACACACACACACACACACATATATATATATATATATATACACACACGTGTGTCGTCTGTCATTGATTCAAAAGGATCCAAATAAGTATTGGGGTTGAAAGAGGCTCACAATTCTGGATTCAAAAGGATCCCAATTAAGCTTGCAAAGACTCATATAATTGGATTTGCAAGAATCTTGAGTTCAAAACGACTCATAAAAATAGATTCGCAAGAATTTTGGATTTGAAAGGACCCCAATATTGAAGTTGAAGAGAATCTCGGTTTGAGAGGCCTCGAATTGAAGATGTTGGGGAGCATAAAATAAAACAAAATAAAAATTTGTTTATGCATATATGAGAGTGTATCATTCTTTTGATTTAAAAAAAAAAGAGGCCAAATTCTAGTTTCTTTCTTCATAATGTTGGAGAAATTACCAATATTTTGAAATTAGCAATACAGGTAGTGGGTGTTGAAAAAAAGAAATGATCAACATGAAAGTCACGGACGGGGATGACACGTTGTCTAGACATCTACCTCCCTGTTTCCTCTTTTACAAAAAACAAATCACAAGAAAACCAACTCAGGCAAACCTTGTGGAGGGAGTGAATTCATTATAAATAAAAAGAGTATCCATGCATCCCAATCTTGAGGCTTGCATAAGTTTTAAAAAAAAAAAAAAAAGACAAAAATTCAAGTTCTTATAACCCAGTTTATATAATTTGGGTTGTCATATTCGACTCAAATTTGCTACCTTAATCCCACAAATTCATGAAGGGGGGGGGGAGTGAAATTACTAAGGTGTAATGCATCCATGCCAAAATGCAGTAAAGTACGTCTGCATTTTTTTTAGGGTCTTTAAAAATTTTGAGCATAATTCCTGACAAAGTTTAATACCAAGTGGTGATTTTGACTTTAAAAAAAAGACAAAGAAAGAGGGAACATCAAATCTCTACTTCATAAAAAGA